>JAWPHD010012273.1:0-77027 GCA_037043455.1 Cyrtodaria siliqua
CCTACGTTCGTTTATTGAATACGTCATTAAGATGTTCGACTGTTTTTAATGTGTGTTTAATAAAATATTGTGTCTATGGCAGTAGTTTCATTATTTTACAACCAAAAATGTATTATTTCCAGGGTGCAACAAAAGCTTGCTAAACTTTTTTCCCTCAGTATATGTTGGCTTAAATTAAAATAATACTGGAGAGCTTGTATTTAATGCTTGATAAACACTTCATGGCATTTGAATAAATACTTTTTATTTCACAAACTATTGATGAGAATGCAGAACTTCCTTAACTTGTTCGTTTTTAGCTCGACTGATCAGAGATCAGCAGAGCTTATGCCGTGGTGCGGCGTCCGTCCGTTTGTCTGTCCGTAAACTTTTATTTGTAGCGACTACTCCTCTGAAACTACTGAATGGATATTCATGAAACTTTACAGAAATGTTGCCCATGAAGTCTAGTTGATCCTAGCAAAAATTCATGTTGATGTGAAATCCAAGATGGCTGCCAAAGCTAAAAATAGATTTTTAAAATACAAGTTTGTAGCGACTACTTCTTGAAAACTATAAGTGATATTGATATGAGACTTTTTCTAAAATGATCAGCATGACATGATGTTGGTCCTTGTCAAAAATCGTTTTGATTCGACATTAAACATGGCTGCCAGTGGCCATCTTTGTTTACCTAGAGTTATATAGTAAAAACTTGTAGCGACTACTCCTCTGAAACGACTTGACAGATGTTCATGAAACTTCATAGGAATGTTGCTCATGATGTCTAGTTGATCCTAGAAAAATTTCAGGCTGGCCGGAAATTCAAGATGGCCGCCACGGCTAAAAATAGATTTGTAGCGACTACTTCTTGAAAACTGTAAGTGATATTGATATGGGACGTTTTCTAAAATGATCAGCTTGACATGATGTTGATCCTTGTCGACATTTTTTTCGATGCGACTTTAAACATGGCCGCTAGCGGCCATCTTTGTTTACATAGATTTATATAGTAAAAACTTGTAGCGACTACTGCTCTGAAACTACTCGACGAATTTTTATGAAACTTCACAGGAATGTTGCTCTTGATGTCTAATTGATCCCAGATTTTTTTTAGGTCGGCCGGAAATTCAAGATGGCTGCCATGGCTAAAAATAGATTTTCAAAATACAAGTTTGTAGCGACTACTTCTTGAAAACTATAAGTGATATTGATTATGGACTTTTTCTAAAATGATCAGTATGACATGATGTTGATCCTTGTCAAAAATTATTTTGATTTGAGGTTTACCACCACCAATTACATGTAAACCTCCGAGGTGTAGTCGAATGTAGTTCCTATAATAAAAAGTAATCCCTTTTTTCGATGGAAATGGGCATTATAAGTAGGGGAAAACTGCCCATTTCTATTCGATTTTGTGGTTATATGTATAAGAAGCGTATTAATAGGTTTTACTGGATCACTGATGAACATTTTCGAAATTTCGACTCTATGCTTACATTTTTGTGAGCAATGAAAACAGTCGATCAATAAAAACAGCTGTACCCTTGACCTGTTTAGTAAACAAACAAGAACTTTCTTACATGTCTTGTGACCCCACGTTTTCTGGTGATTTTTCAAGTGGAAAAATAGTTTTCTATATGAACATTACACTGCTGCATTATCCATACTTGAGTTGAATTTGCAGCAAATCATTAATACGTGACACTTTAACATTGGTGTCTATGGGGAAAATAATTGGTGCTTTCATACCTTGACGTTAAACATGGCCGCCAGCAGCCATCTTTGTTTGCATAGTGTTATATAATGAAAACTTTTAGCGACTACTCCTCTGAAACTACTGGACGGATTTTCATGAAACTTCACAGGAATGCTGATCTAGCTATCAAAAACCTATCAGCAGAGCTTCAAGGTCATTGACCTCTTGTTATTTTGTAAGTAGAATGAAGAAAAAACATATTTTGTCTCTCTGATGTCTGTAAATAAAGATTTACATAAGAATCACTTTGTCCTTTGTCTTGCGTCCTTCGTCACAAAAACTTGACATTAGCTTTAACTTTTTATGCCCCCAAGGGCGGGATATAGTAGTTGAACCGTCCGTCAGTCAGTCAGTCCGTCCAGTCGTGTCCGGTCAATAACTCTAACATTCCTGGACGGATTTTCAAATAACTTGGCACAAGGGCTCACCACAACAAGACCAGAATCCGTGGCTCCAAGGTCAAGGTCACACTTAGCGGTCAAAGGTCAAAAAGAAGTGCTTTCGTGTCCGGTTATTAACTGACATTTGTGGACGGATTTTCAGATAACTTTGCACAAGTGCTCACCACAAGACGTCGTGTCGTGCGCAAAATTCAGGTCCGTGGCTCCGAGGTCAAGGTCACACGAAGAGGTCAACGGTCAAAACCACTTCGGGGGACATCTGTCATTTAGTGACATTTCTTATTTTATTTATATTTCTTCATCAAGCTTTCAATATATACCCTGCATGTTAATAGTCAGGTGACCTTACCAGTATATTAAGGTCACGGTCAAATTCTAGGTGTCAACGGTCATGTTTGTTTATGAAACTTCAAGGCACAGAATAACGCAGAATGCACTAAAACTTTACACACTAGGCCGAATACATATTTTCAATACATCAGCATACTATTACGCAGTATCCCCTATAGGCTAGTGTGAAGATCCAAATGATTTAATTATAGCACAGGACTGGTACTGTTTATGTAAACACAAGCGTTAACAAGATACTTACCTGTTTATGTAAACACAAGCGTTAACAAGATACTTACCTGTTTATGTAAACACAAGCGTTAAAAAGATACTTACCTGTTTATGTAAACACAAGCGTTAAAAAGATACTTACCTGTTTATGTAAACACAAGCGTTAAAAAGATACTTACCTGTTTATGTAAACACAAGCGTTAAAAAGATACTTACCTGTTTATGTAAACACAAGCGTTAAAAAGATACTTACCTGTTTATGTAAACACAAGCGTTAAAAAGATACTTACCTGTTTATGTAAACACAAGCGTTAAAAAGATACTTACCTGTTTATGTAAACACGAGCGTTAAAAAGATACTTACCTGTTTATGTAAACACAAGCGTTAACAAGATACTTACCTGTTTATGTAAACACAAGCGTTAACGAGATATTTACCTGTTTATGTAAACACAAGCGTTACTTACCTTTTTAATGAAGCAGACATTTCTTATCAGTTGTTTCAATTAACTTCTTGGTACATTGGGTGATTTAATGCAAATGTGATGGTAATATTATGCACCAATACTACTTGACACAAAGTCTAAATCATCTTCGTTAAGGTCCCACCCGTTTTGGATTATTGGCCCCCGATGCCTGTTTTCTCTAAGGTTGCTCCAATGTCATATTTAAGATCGCTGCTTATTTTATGAGCTCGTCCTTTGCACGTTCAGTTATCATGGGGCAAACCATGTGTTACAACTTACACATTGCACTCACTTCACAGTTTTCATTTTGGTTTTTAAGCTGTACTGGCCAAAGGCCAGCAGAGCTATTGGGATGACGAGTTGTCTGTCGTCCGTCCGACAATCGTCCGTCCGTTTACTTTTACCTTGTAAACACTCTAGCCCCTTTATTTTTCATGTGATCTTAACCAAACTTGGCCAAAGTCTTTATATCAATAAGAACTCGGATGACTTCGAAAAGCGGCCAGATCGGAATAGTAACATGTTATTGCCCTTGAATTAACGAAAAATGCTATATTTTGACCAAACTTGCACAGATTGTTAATACCAATGAAAGGGCGGACAAGTTCGAAAACCAGCCAGATTGGATCAGTAACACCAGAGTTATGGCCCTTGCTTTGCTGAAAAAATGGCGTCAACATATTGTAGTATAAACAAATACCTGCCCATTGACGATGTCCGTGGGAGTAGTATGTTCAAATTTCATATATGTCACTTAAATACATGTACCGTCACGCAAATTTTAGCGCAAATATTGACGGTACATGTATTTAAGTGACCTCGACTCCGACCCAGGGTCATTTGGAGGGCTGGAAGTTATTGGCATTAAGAAGGACAGTGAAGAGGAGGTTATATATGAAATTTAAACGTTTTACTCCAAAGGACAAGAAAGTTAAAATGCTGTGTTAGCGTTAAGATTTTGCTCTAAATAAAAGACTACATCACTACATTATATAGTCACCTGTACATAGAAGAAATAAAGAATTACTATTTACTATTTATTGACGTTTAAGAATTAATAACAATTGAAATAAAAAATGTCGTAGCAGCAGATAACATTACATTCATTATAATAAGCACAGATATTTTCCTGGTATGCTTAGATTGAAAAAAAGCAATACAAGCTGACAAGTTGATAATTCAAGCAATTACCGTATACAGTCAGTAACCACATACATTAATTTTCACTACTGCAGCTGGGTAATGTGATACTCCAGTAAAAGTTGCTGCTAAATGGCCATTGTATTGTGTTATTTTTCTCTTGATAAAACATCTATTCAAGTCAAGTCAAAATGTTTATCAGTAATTAGCACTAAACATAGTATCATCATGGCTGAATACATTACAAAACATGTGATCATTACAAATAATTATGCAAAATTGTATCCCGAGGAATAAACAAAATATATTTCCATTAGGACACCTTTAGATTTAAATGTTATTTTGTGAATGGATAACTTGAAAAGCTGGTAATTGCAACAAAACAAATAACAATATTTCTCTTGTTCAACTTATTTTTTAATTTCATGGAATCTGTTATAAATTCTCTTAAAGGTACAGATAACAATCTGAATGTTTTAAAATCACAACGTCCCACTTAAGTTACATGTAGCTCTACTGGCCGAAGGTCGTCCGTCGTTAACTTTTGCCTTTTGAACACTCTAGGGCCTTCATTATTAATCGAATCTTTACGAAACTTTGCCAGTGTCTTTATATCAATGAAAGCTCGGACAAGTTCGAAAACCAGCCAGATCGGATAAATTTCACCAGAGTTTTGGCCCTTGTTTTGCTGAAAAATGTCATATTAAGCCTTGTGAACAATCTAGCACCTTCATTTATTAATTGATCTTTACCAAACTTGCACAGATTGTTAATATCAATGAAAGCTCTGACAAGTTCAAAAACCAGCCAAATCGGATCAGTAACACCGGAGTTATGGCCCTTGTTTTTTCTGAAAATTGCTATTTTCAGCTTTGTGAACGCTCTAACACCTTCATTTATTATTTGATCGTTACCGAACTTGCACAGATTGTTAATACTAATGATAGCTTGGACAAGTTCGAAAATCAGCTAAATTAGGTCAGTAACACCAGAGTTATGGCCCTTGTTTTTCTGAAAAATGCCATTTTCTGCCTTGTGAACACTCTAGCACATTCATTTACTATTTGATCTTTACCAAACTTGCACATATTGTTAATATAAATGAAATCTCAAATAAGTTCGAAAACCAGCTAAATAGTTTTTTCTGAAAAATGCTATTTTCTGCCTTGTGAACACTCCAGGGCCTTCAATATTAATCGGACCTTTACTTAACTAGTGTCTTTATATCAATGAAAGCTTGGACAAGTTCGAAAACAGGCAAGATCAAAATAATTTCACCAGAGTTATGGCCCTTGTTTTGCTGAAAAATGCCATATTAAGCCTTGTGAACACTCTAGCACCTTCATTTTTATTTGATCTTTACCAAACTTGCACAGATTGTTAATATCAATGAAAGCTCGGACAAGTTCAAAAAACCCGCTAGATCGGACCATTAACAGCGGAGTTATTGCCCTTGATTTAATTAAAAATGCTATAATTTTGATTCATTAAGACAATAGGGCCTTCATCTTTCATCCAATCTTTACCAAACTTTACCAGATTGTTTATATAAATGAAAGTTCGGACAACTTCGACGACCAGCTAGATCGGACCATTAACAGCGGAGTTATGGCCCTTGATTTAGTTAAAAATGCTATATTTTGACTCGTAAAGACAATAGGGCCTTTATCTTTCATTCGATCTTTACCAAACTTTACTAGATTGTTTATATAAATGAAATCTCGGACAATTTCGAAGACCAGCCAGATCGGACCAGTAACAGTGGAGTTATGGCCCTTGATTTAGTTAAAAATGCTATATTTTGCCTCGTTAAGACGATAGGGCCTTCATCTTTCATCCGATCTTTAAGAAACTTTACCAGATTGTTAATATCAATGAAAGCTTGGACGAATTCGAAAACCATCCAGATTGGACCATTTACATCGGAGTCATGTTCCTTGATTTTCTGAAACATGCTATATCTTGGCCTCATTAAGACGAAAGGGCCTTCATTTGGCCGGATTTTATTGAAACTTTGCAGGGATGATCAGTACCAAGCCTAGTTGTACATAGTCACCGTGTTCCAGTTGAATGATTTTGGCAGAGTTATAGCCCTTTAAAGGTTTTAATACACAAACTTTGTTTTGACTAGTTCTCCTGAACCCCTGGCCTGATTAAACGAAACTTTTTAGAGACGATCGATTCTATATCTATACTGAAAGGAAAAAGAAACGCAGGGTGCGTATTTCCGCTATATATTGCATATACTGCACACTTAATTCCATATATATTCCAAGGAAATCCCAAGATGTTTTGTAGAAAAAAAAGTGCAGTTAGTTATAGAAAGGACACAACTGTGATGTTGTAGACGTTGTAACAAAAAATTCATAAATGCTGAAGTTCCTCTTTGAAAAATTGAGCCAGTTCAGTACTGTATTTAATGTTAAGTGATTGCAACATTTAAAGCCTGTCTGCTCACCTGCTTGAGCCAAATGCGCATTCTGACGATAATGAAACTATAAAGGGGTAACCATTGGTGTGTTCAGTGCTGTTTAAACCTTCTTTCTAAAAGGACAGGCCTAATGTCACCCTGTACCATTCGATTAGCAGTAGCATATTAAACATACAATATAGAGCGGAAATACGCACCCTGCGTTTCTTCTTCCTTTCAGTATAGTTGTGTACATCATCGCCATGTGCCGGTTGAATGATTTTTGGCGGAGTTAGGGCCCTTTAAAGGTTTTAATACACAAACTTTGTTCTGACTAGTTCTCCTGAACCTCTGGCCGGATTTAAACGAAGCTTTTTAGGGATGATCAATTCCATGTCTAGTTGTGCAAATCATTGGTGTATTCCGGTTAAATGATTTTTTTGGCAGAATTATGGCCCTTTAAAGGTTTTAATACACAAACTTTGTCTGATCTACTTCTCCTGAACCCCTCGCCAGATTTCAATGAAACTTTGCAGGGATGATCAGCACCAAGCCTAGTTGTGCATGTCATTGTCACTATCCAGTTTACAGATATTTGGCAGAGTTATGGCCCTTTAAAGGATTTTGATACCATAATTTTTTTCCGGGCTAGTTCTCCTGAACCCCTGGCTGGATATAGACGAAACTTGACAAGGATGATCAGTATCAAGCTTAGTTGTGCATATCATCGCCATACATATTTTGGTTGAATGATTTTTGGCAGAGTTGTGACCCTTTAAATGTTTTAATACACAAACTTTGTCCAGATTAGTCTATTCTGAACTCTTTGCCAGATTTCAGCGAATCTTGGCGAGAATGATCAATACTAAGCCTAGTTGTACCTGTCATTGCCATGTTCTGGTTGAATGAATTTTGAAAGACTTATGGCCCCTTATACATAAACTTTATCTTGAGCCAGTAGAGCGTCCACAGGGCCTCTTGTTTTTCTTCATAACTTGCATTTGTTCAATCATTGATATTAATTACGCTAAAATAAATATGAAGTAAATTAATTTACACATTATTAACTGTTGATAATAATGCACCAATAAATAATATATGTTCAACTTATGGTAAAATCAGTGAGAAACATTGAAAACTAATATTAAATTTATTTATATGCAAGTAAGTTTAAAGTGAATATGACACTGGGTATATAAATCAAAACAATAATTTCAATGCTTGATAAACACTTCAAGATTGCCATGTGTCCCTTTAAGATAATGAATGAATGAATGTATACAAGTTGCCATTACCATTGAAACATACTGCCAGATAATGAACTTTGATAAAAACAAGTCCTGGTTGGACATATTTAAATCTTATAAAGGCTTAGTATTATTATTTTGTGTTCTAAAACCAGCAACAGAATTACATTAATTTTAATATGAGCTGACATTTATTGATAAAACATGCAGATTAAAATGTCAGTTCCTGAAACAATACAAAGTGACAAATTGCTGCACTTTTACATCAAGTCCACCTTCAGTGTGTAGTTTCTGCAGCTAGCTATCAGGTATTAAAGGGAGTAAGTCTAAAATTATCAATTTAAAGTGTGAAGTAGTTCATAAATATAGATAGAACATTAACAGTTTCCTATAATACACCACAACACACATTATAATTTAAAACAAATCTTTAAGTCCATAGAGTATGCACTTTGAATAATGTTCATTATAGACTTTGCCTAATCAATTACGGTAATGATGATGTCACATTCAATTTTTCTTTTAAATGTTTGAATCCTGATAATAATGCAGGACCTTTATAAATGATGAAGTTTTTGTGTTGTTTTAATCCAGGAATTTTATTGCATGCCACAGTGGTGTTAACTGAACTATTAATAGATGCATCAACATTCAAAATTTGAAGCATGATAACAGTGCTCACGAAATAGGATAGCCCCAAGCGGGGCCTGTCAAAATCTGTTGGGGCTTGTCCTTTTTTGCCATATTTTACTATATAATTAATTCAGGGCCTGTCAATATTAATTCAGAGCATGCCTGTAAAAATCATTTTCCGTGAGCACTGGTTAACATTCAATTAATTACCATACACATGTAGACTGCATTTGGGCAGGATTGCAAATTTATTCAAAATCTGGTTTTTGGAATGGTCCATCCAACAATATTTGCATTCAACTCCATTGATGGAAAAGTAAGAATGCTACCCTACTGAATGCTGACAACAGTGCTTGACATCGACTATAAACCGTCGATTTTGTCAAGATGAAGATCGCTTCATGTTGTACACGTCACTTTAGGCGAGACAACTCTTGTCTGCCTTGAGAACACTCCAGCACCTTCATTTATTATTCGATCTTTACCAAATTTTGCCTGATTAGTATATCAATGAAAGATTGGACAAGTTGGACAACTAGCCAGATCGGATTAGTTTCACCAGTTATGACCCTTAGATCGGATTAGTTTCACCAGAGTTATGGCCCTTGATTTTGCTGAAAAATGCCATATTTTGCCTTGTGAACACCAGCACCTTCATTTATTATTTGATCTTTACCAAACTTGAACACCAGCCAGATCGGATCAGTTGCACCAGAGTAATGGCCCTTGATTTGCTAAAAATGCCATATTCTGCCTTGTGAACTATAGCACCTTCATTTATTATTTGATCTTTACCAAACTTGCAGATTGTTAATATCAATGAAAGCTCAGACAAGTTCAAAACCACCAGAGTTATGGCCCTTGTTTTAAGTAAAAATGACATTTTCTTCTCTGTGACCACTCTAGCACCTTCATTTATTATTTGATCTTTACCAAACTTGCATGTTTGAACACCAGCCAGATCGAATCAGTAACTTGTTTTACGTAAAAATGCCATATTCTGCCTCGTGAACACTCTAGCACCTTAATTTATTATTTAATCGTTGCCAACCTTGCACAAATTGTTAATATCAATAAAAGCTCAGACAAGTGTGAAAAGCCAGCCAGATTGGATCAAGTTCAAAACCACATTGGATCAGTGACACCGGAGTTATGGCCCTTGTTTTACTAAAAAATTCCATTTTCTTCCTAGGGGGGAACTATAGGTTTGCACTCCGTCCTTCTATCCGTCCTTCTGAATGCTTGTCCGGGCCATATTTTCTATACTATACGACTTTGAGATACCAAACTTGGTATGTGGATACATCTTGGGATAGCGTTGTGTTGCGTACCAAAAAAGGTCATTTTGACCATGACCTGTGACTTCTGTCGTAGAAAATGCTTGTCCGGACCGTATTTTCAATACTATAACACTTAGAGATACCAAACTTGGTATGTGAATACATCTTGGGATAGCGATGTGTCGCGTATCAAAATAAGGTCATTGTGACCTGTGACCTCTGTCATAGAAAATGCTTATCCGGACCATATTTTCAATACTATAACACTTAGAGATACCAAACTTGGTATGTGTATACATTTTGGGATAGCGGTGTGTCGCGTACCAAAATAAGGTCATTGTGACCTTGACCTGTGACCTCTGTCATAGAAAATGGTTGTCCAGACCACAGGTACCGGTTTAAAAAAAAAAAAAAAAAAAAAAAAAAAAATCTATTAAATACTGTATTTAATAGAATATGTATTTAATAGAATATAACTTTTTTTTTTACTTTTTTTTAAACCGGTACCTGTGGTCCAGACCGTATTTTCAATACTATAACACTTAGAGATACCAAACTTGGTGTGTGAATACATCTTGGGATAGCGGTGTGTTGCGTACCAAAATAAGGTCATTGTGACCTTGACCTGTGACCTCTGTGATAGAAAATGCTTGTGCGGACTGTATTTTCAATACTATAACATTTAGAGATACCGAACTTGGTATGTGTATACATTTTGGGATAGCGGAGTGTCGCGTACAAAAATAAGGTCACTATGACCTAGACCTTGACCTCTGTGTCATAGAAAATGCTTGTGAGGACCGTATTTTCAATACTATAACACTTAGTTACCAAACTTGGTGTGTGAATACATCTTGTGATAGCGGTGTGTCACGTACCAAAATCAGGTCACTATGACCTTGACCTGTGACCTGTGTCATAGAAAATGCTGGTCCGGACCTTATTTTAAATACTATAACACTTAGACACACCAAACTTGGTATGTTAATACATCTTGGGATAGCCATGTCGCGTACCAAAATAAGGTCATTGTGACCCTGACCTGTGACCTCTGTCATAGAAAATGCTTGTGGGGACCGTATTTTCAATACTATAACACTTAAAGATACCAAACTTGGTATGTGAATACATCTTGGGATAGTGGAGTGTCTCGTACCAAAATAAGGTCACCTTGACCTTGACCTGTGACCTCTGTGTCATTGAAAATGCTTGTCAGAACCATATTTTCAATACTATAACACTTAGAGACACCAAACTTGGTATGTGAATACATCTTGGGTAGTGGTGTGTCGCGTACCAAAATAATGTCATTGTGACCTTGACCTGTTACCTCTGTTATAGTAAATGCTTGTCCAGAATTTTCAATACTGTAACAGAGATACCAAACTTGGTATGTGAATACATTTTGGGATAATGGTGTGTCGTACCAAAATAAGGTCATTGTGACCTTGACTTGTGATAGAAAATGTTTGTCCGGACCGTATTTTCAATACTATAACACTTAGAGATACCAAACTTGGTATGTAAATACATCTTAGGATAGCGAAGTGCCACGTACCAAAATATGGTCATTGTTACATTCACATGTGACCTATATCATAGAAAATGCTTGTCCGGACCGTATTTTCAATACTATAACACTTAGAGACACCAAACTTGGTATGTGAATACATCCTGGGACAGCGGTGTGTTGTGTTCTAAAATAAGGTCATTGTGACCTTGACCTGTGACCTCTGTCATAGAAAATGCTTGTCCGGACCGTATTTTCAATACTATATTACTTAGAGACCAAACTTGATATGTGAATACATCTTGGGATAGCAGTGTCGCATACCAAAATAAGGTCATTGTGACCTTGACCTGTGTCATAGAAAATGCTTGTCCAGGACATATTTTCAATACTATAAGACTTTGAGATACCAAACTTGGTATGTGGATACATCTTGAGATAGTGGTGTGTTGCATACCAAAATAAGGTCATTGTGACCTTGACCTGTGACCTGTCATAGAAAATGTTTGTCCGGACCGTATTTTCAATACTACAACACTTAAAAATATCAAACTTGGTATGTGAATACATCTTGGGATAGCGGTGTGTCACGTACCAAAACAACGTCATTGTGACATTGACCTGTGACCTCTGTCATAGATAATGCTTGTCCAGACCGTATTTTCAATAATATAACACTTAGATACCAAACTTGGTATGTGAATACATCTTGGGATAGCGGTGTGTCACGTACCAAAATAAGGTCACTATGACCTTGACCTTGACCTGTGACCTCCGTGTCATAGAAAATGCTTGTCCGGACCATATTTTCAATACTATAACACTTAGAGACACCAAACTTGGTATGTGAATACATCTTGGGTAGTGGTGTGTCGCATACCAAAATAAGGTCATTGTGACCTTGACCTGTGTCCTCTGTGATAGAAAATGCTTGTCCGGACCGTATTTTCAATACTATAACACTTAGAGGTACCAAACTTGGTAAGTGAATACATCTTGGGATAGCGGAGTGTCTCTTACCAAAATAAGGTCACTATGACCTTGACCTGTGACCTCTGTGTCATAGAAAATGCTTGTCCGGACCGTATTTTCAATACTATAACACTTAGAGACACCAAACTTGGTATGTGAATACATCTTGGGTAGCGGTGTGTCGCATACCAAAATAATGTCATTGTGACCTTGACCTGTGACCTCTGTTAAAGAAAATGCTTGTCCGGACCGTATTTTCAATACTGTAACAGAGATACCAAACTTGGTATGTGAATACATCTTGGGATAGCGGTGTGTCACATACCAAAATAAGGTCATTGTGACCTTGACCTGTGTCATAGAAAATGCTTGTCCGGGACATATTTTCAATACTATAAGACTTTGAGCTACCAAACTTGGTATGTGGATACATCTTGAGATAGTGGTGTGTTGCGTACCAAAATAAGGTCACTATGACCTTGACCTGTGACCTCTGTCATAGAAAATGCTTGTCCAGACCGTATTTTCAATACTATAACACTTAGAGTTACCAAACTTGGTGTGTGAATACATCTTGGGATAGCGGTGTGTCGCATACCAAAATAAGGTCATTGTGACCTTGACATGTGACCACTGTGATAGAAAATGCTTGTCCGGACCGTATTTTCAATACTATAACACTAAGAGATACCAAACTTGGTATGTGAATACATCTTGGGATAGTGGAGTGTCTCGTACCAAAATAAGGTCACTATGACCTTGACCTGTGACCTCTGTGTCATAGAAAATGCTTGTCCGGACCGTATTTTCAATACTATAACACTTAGAGACACCAAACTTGGTATGTGAATACATCTTGGGTAGCGGTGTGTCGCATACCAAAATAATGTCATTGTGACCTTGACCTGTGACCTCTGTTATAGAAAATGCTTGTCCGGACCGTATTTTCAATACTGCAACAGAGATACCAAACTTGATATGTGAATACATCTTGGAATAGCGGAGTGTCTCGTACCAAAATAAGGTCACTATGACCTTGACCTGTGTGTCATAGAAAATGCTTGTCCGGACCGTATTTTCAATAATATAACACTTAGAGACACCAAACTTGGTATGTGAATACATCTTGGGATAGCGGTGTGTCACGTACCAAAACAACGTCATTGTGACCTTGACCTGTGACCTCTGTCATAGAAAATGCTTGTCCAGACCATATTTTCAATAATATAACACTTAGATACCAAACTTGGTATGTGAATACATCTTGGGATAACGGTCATTGTGACCTTGACCTGTGTCATAGAAAATGTACAGAAAATGCTTGTCCGGGACATATTTGCAATACTATAAGACTTTGAGATACGAAACTTGGTATGTGAATACATCTTGGGATAGCGGAGCGTTTCGTACCAAAATAAGGTCACTATGACCTTGACCTGTGACCTCTGTGTCATAGAAAATGCTTGTCCGAACCGTATTTTCAATACTGTAACAGAGATACCAAACTTAGTATGTGAATACATCTTGGGATAGCGGTATGTCGCATACCAAAATAAGGTCATTGTGACCTACACACAATGACCTGTGACCTGTCATAGAAAATGTTTGTCAGGACCGTATTTTCAATACTATGACACTTAGAGATACCAAACTTGGTATGTGAATACATCTTAGAACAGCGATGTGCTGCGTACCAAAATAAGGTCATTGTGACCTTGACATGTGACCTCTGTCATAGAAAATGCTTGTCCGGACCGTATTTTCAATACTATAACACTTAGAAATACCAAACTTGGTATGTGAATACATCTTGGGATAGCGGTGTGTCACGTACCAAAACAAAGTCATTGTGACCTTGACCTGTGACCTCTGTCATAGAAAATGCTTGTCCAGACCGTATTTTCAATAATATAACACTTAGATACCAAACTTGGTACATGTATGTGAATACATCTTGGGATAGCGGTGTGTCGCGTACCAAAATAAGGTCATTGTGACCTTGACCTTTGACCTACATCATAGAAAATGTTTGTCTAAGCTGGTGGGGGACTATGGATTGCCCTGCAATTCTTGATACTCCTGTTATTTGATCTTTGCCAAACTTTACCAGGTTGCTAATAACAATGAAAGCTTGGACAAGTTCGACAACCAGCCAATTGGATTAGTAATATCAGTGGTATGGCCCTTGATTTAGTTAAAATGGTGTATTTTGTCTCGTTAAGACAATAGGGCCTTCATTTGGCCGTATTTCAACGAAAGATTGCAGGGATTATTATCAAGCCTAGTTGTGCATATCGTCACAGTGTTCTGGTTGAATGATTTTGGCAGAGTTATGGCCCTTTAAAGGTTTTAGTACACAAACTTTGTCCGACTAGTTCTACTGAACCCCTAGCCGAAATTTAACGCAACTTTGCAGGGATGATCAGTACCAAGCCTAGTTGTGCATATCATCACCATGTTCCGGCTGTAAGATATTTGGCGGCGTTACGGCCCTTTGTAGTTTTTAATACACAAACTTTGTCTGGCCTTGTTCTCCTGAACCCCCTGACCGGATTTCAGCGAAACTTGCCAGAGCTGATCAGTATCAAGTCTAGTTGTGCATATAATGGCCCTTTAAAGGTTTTAATATACAAACTTTGTCGAGATTAGTCTCTTCTGAACTCATGGCAGGCTTTCTGCGAAACTTTGCAGGGATGATCAGTGCCAAGCCTAGTTGCGCATATCATCGCCGTGTTCCGGTTGAATGCTTTTTGACAGAGTTATGACCCCTTATGCACAAACTTTATCCAGACTAGTTTTCCTGAACCCCTCCCCTGGCTGGATTTCAGAGAAACTTGGCAGGAATGATCAGTACCAAGCCTAGTTGCGCATACTGATGTCGTGTTCCCCACCACAGACTCCATATAGCCAGTAGAGCGATACAGGCCCTCTGGTTTTATTTGCGCTGTAATTTTCCTATATATCTGGATATATATAGTTAAAAAAACATGATGTTGGTACCATAAAGTGTATAACATGGGTACACTACAGTCTAGTGTATATATGTACATCCGCGTCTCCCAGGTCAGCAGGTGTTTCACTTCTACATACCCGTGTTTACATGTGGGTCTGGTACCACAAACAAGAGGTCAATGACCTTGAAGCTCTACTGATTGATTTTGATTTCAGGAAGTAGTCGCTACAGACTTGTTTTTTGAAAATCTATTTTTAACCGTGGCGGCCATCTTGAATTTCCGGCCGACCTGAAATTTTGCTAGGATCAATAAGACATTACGAGCAACATTCCTGTGAAGTTTCATGAAAATCCGTCAAGTTGTTTCAGAGGAGTAGTCGCTACAAGTTTTCATTATATAACTCTATGTAAACAAAGATGGCCGCTGGTAGCCATGTTTAACGTCAAATCAAAACGATTTTCGACAAGGACCAACATCATGTCATACTGATCATTTTAGAAAAAGTCCCATATCAATATCTCTTATAGTTTTGAAGAAGTAGTCGCTACAAACTTATTTATTTTAAATCTATTTTTAGCTGTGGCGACCATCTTGAATTTCCGGCCGACCTGAAATTTTTCTAGGATCAACTAGACATCAAGAGCAACATTCCTGTGAAGTTTCATGAACATCCGTCAAGTAGTTTCAGAGGAGTAGTCGCTACAAGTTTTTACTATATAACTCTATGTAACCAAAGATGGCCACTGGCAGCCATGTTTAACGTCGAATCAAAATAATTTTCCACAAGGATCAACATCATGTCATGCTGATCATTTTAGAAAAAGTCCCATATCAATATCACTTATAGTTTTCAAGAAGTAGTCGCTACAAACTTATTTTTTAAAAATCTATTTTTAGCTGTGACGGCCATCTTGAATTTCTGGCAGATCTGAAATTTTGCTAGGATCAATTAGACATCAAGAGCAACATTCCTGTAAAGTTTCATGACAAGTTTTTACTATATAACTCTATGTAAACAAAGATGGCCGCTGGCAGCCATGTTTAACGTTGAATCAAAACGATTTTTGACAAGGATCAACATCATGTCATGCTGATCATTTTAGAAAAAGTTCCATATCAATATCACTTATAGTTTTCAAGAAGTATGCGCTACAAACTTGTATTTTAAAACTCTATTTTTAGCTTTGATGGCCATCTTGGATTTCACATCAACATGAATTTTTGCTAGGATCAACAAGACTTTATGGGCAACATTTCTGTAAAGTTTCATGAATATCCATCCAGTAGTTTCAGAGGAGTTGTCGCTACAAATAAAAGTTTACGGACAGACAGACGGACGGACGGACAGACGGACGACGGACGCCACACCACGGCATAAGCTCTGCTGATCTCTGATCAGTAGAGCTAAAAACAATTCAATATTGTTTACGGAGGATTTGAATTCACATATTTTTCTTAACACAAATAAAGCAAAAATAAATCCATATAGTATACATGTTTTGTAGAAATGTACTGCCCTGTTCAAGTCACCTTTTACTTGCAAACCTTGAAAGAAATTGTGCATCAGCGGGGAAAATAACTCGGATATTTGGCAAAATAGTTCAAATTGTGATAAAAGCATAAAAGTTGGCAGAATGATTCCCTAGGGTGTCCTCATCATGCTAAGAACCTGAGCCACTTCAGTTTCACCATATTTCAAAATGGTCACCCATTTTCAAAATGGCCTAAAAGTTTGAATAATGGCAGCAAAAACTGGTAGTAAAACGTTTTGTATGTGTTGTTAGAGACTTTTATACAGTTTCTTTGTCGAACTGTAATCGTATATATCATAAATTATATATTATATATATAGCAAATTATATACGAGATTACAATGAAACAAATGATTATAATAAAACAAACATTAAATATATTTTTTTGCATAAAAGAGAACGTGCTCGGCCGAAGTTTTACATTCAAATAAAATTATAGATTGTATCACCCGTACATATTACGAAGCTATTCTTTAAAGTCCCTATCCTGCCATCAACAGGCAAATTTTACAAGATATGTACACCGTTCCTTAACCTACTCACGACGAGGTTTATAATACACAACTTTTATATTTGAGACTCCAGACTCTGTCAACACGTCTTTAACCAGCCAGGCAAAACCCAGAAACTGCAGCGTCAAATTAAGAGTTACCAACTCATCATTTATTTTACACATATTCAAATCTGTGTATTTTAAGAACCCGTGAATAAACCTATACCTGTTATTGGCACATATACATTATAATAGGACCTGAACACCTGGAGTTTCGATAACCTGTTTCGTAGTGTAATTTTACCGTTATTTGGCGGGTTAGTTTCTTTAATGAAATGTATTTAACATGAATCATGTTGTTGACATTAGGAAATGTAATCAAATTATATAGTAAAATCCTGACATGTTAAAAACGGCATGTCATTCAACCTCTAGGAGGGCTTCACCATTTTAAGTTCCACTATCACAGCATTATTGTCATTATTTTAAGAGCAAGCACAGTCCGTGACAATAAAACACTCCGTGACAACAATAAAACAGTCCATGACAACAATAAAACAGTCTATAGATGGATAATGTCAAGGATGTGGTAGCGTTTCTTAATCCTGTACAAACGACGGTAACAACAGCAGATCTTCCGATATTTGCATTGGCAAAATATTCAGCGGTAATTGTTATTATAATGGAAGGGTTGCACATAAGGTACTATGGAATTTACTGAAATACAATACCTGGATAACTGTCCTATCAGAAGCTTCTATCGAATCAAATGATACGGCCGAATCATTTTTATCTAGTTCAAATGTTTCAAAAACAATTTTAAGAGAATCAGATAACTGAATAAAGAATACGTGTAAACTAAAGTAAAACGTGCATGCCAACCATTCATTGAGATGTCGATGAAATAGTTTTATAGCATTTAAAAAAGGTATACAATGTCAGTTATGGAATCAGGTCCTGCATTTTGAAGTACTTTTTCTGGACGTTGTTCACTCGTATAGAGAAAACTATTCAGCTGTACAAAATGTGTTCTTCAGAACTCATCCTCTACGTGTTTGCCCTTGGTCATGCTGGACGGCTTACAATTCGTTTGATTGATCGACAAGTATCCCGTGAGTGCAGCTAAATTCATAAAGCGTACATCTCCGAGCATAACCAAAGGACATGCTTTCAGCTTTCAGCAATCTATTTACCAGGACCATGAAAAAAAATGCAAGTAAATGGAGATGGTTGGGAAATATGATTGACCGATAATCTATCAGCTTTAAGGAGATGGATGGCTTCAGTTATAAAAATGTGAAACCTTCAAGAACAGTCTGAGATTCACTGTGGTGAAAGTGAAATTTCCTCATCCAAATACAAATTTAGAGGATATATTGAAGGAATTGGAAGGAGATCCATTCCTTGGTGATTCTAGCAGCATTTCAGTATTTCTAAGAAATGGGTGGTAGATAAACGAGTAGCAGAATGTTATGCATCAATAAGGATGTGTGGTCCAAGACAATAACATAACTCCTCTGCATGTCTCACAGGGGATTCTGAGATGGATTCAGCTACACAATTATATCTTTCAAGCATTTGTGTTTTTCCGCATAAAAATGAACACAGATGAGAAGTCTAAAACACCAACAGCTGTGTATATCTGTGAAGTCCGAAACACCAACAGCTGTGTATATCTGTGAAGTTCGAAATACCAACAGCTGTGTATCGATGTAAGTAAAATGACTGAAATCTCTTTTTTGCGATTTGTTAGTTCATGTCAATTCGGCAGTACAATATAGGACTTCGAGCATGAAAATCAGTCGATGCCACCTAAAAGGAAAATTCAAGATAATTATATTGAGACCAACGTTCGAGTCGTACTGTCGAAAATTAAACAAGATCTACGTCGCAACTGACAGATATGTAAGTGGTAGTTTGGAAGTTATGTAGTACAAGGGATACCAGAGGTTCAGGTGCTAGGACAAATGTTTCAGATTTAGCTGTCAAAACAATTTACGATTATCTAGAAATAAAACTTAACTGTTTTGCTAATCGCAAAATCAGTCCTAGACATGTTTAACAAAGCCAATTGATGTAACAGCAGATGAAAAAGTGTATGTGTCCATTGAGAACGATGAACGGGCACCCTGCAATCTCGTAGGGGCTGACATATAAATAAGTTTATGTGGAAAACATAAATCAAGAACAGGTGTAGGGAAATTATAATGTCCGACTCTAACACTGATGCTTGTCATCAAAGCGCCCTAAGAACATTAGCATAGATCCGCTCTGTATTGCCTATGGAAGAGGGAAGGATTAAAAATGGCTATGAAAACATTATATCCTTGTCCAGTTATGTCCAAAGACCGGAGCTTTTTCTTTATTTCATGCCGTCACATGTTGCAAACCGTTGCCAAAAACCAAAAGGGGAAAGCATGCATGGGAAATTTGGAACATATGCTTGAAACTGCAACAGAAAACGTTGTAAACCTCAGCAACATGCCTATCAGTATTGATGAATCAGATTATGATGCTTTAGGAGAATTTACACGTGTTATGTATGATAAATAAAGCAGTACACGCATGGTAAATAAAGCCATGGTACAAAGCAAATCTTGTAATTCCGCAGTTCCATAAGTTCATTAATACAGCTTGCATATCGATGTGGCGATCAAGCAGGATGTGAATGGTCTGTCAGGTATGTGGTGGTCCTATGGAGTGGGGGTGGGTGGGGTGTAGGGGTGGGGGCAGGCATACTCAGTGGGTATTAGGCAAATGTACTGATTGTCTAATTACCTTCACTAATACGTATGTATAATTCCCCAGGGTAGGTGTTAATATCAAAATTTCATGTTTTTTGGTGTAGGATTCACTACCAGGTGGAATTTACTTTCGTCTAATCCCTGTAGAATTTCCCCGCCACCCCTACGCCAGGTGGAGTAAACGATTGATAGGTTTATAATACTAAAGATCAGGTTATACTGTATCCGTCAATGGGTCTGAACATATGCAAGTGATCACTGGAACCGTACTGGGCTACTCTGCTCCGCGTTTCAGTTATATGTTGAGCATGTCGGCAAAGTGGTTGTAAGAAAAGAAACCGTACATGTGGCAGGCAAATGCTACCTTGCTACTTTGGCGTGTACATCGCTATGTAGCTATGCATCTGTGCATGACAATTGCAAACTTCAAAGTAGTTAATCAGGACTAAATATAAAAGTAGATATAGAAGTCGAACGGGAAATGAGCATTCAAAGAACACAATAATTGGCAGTCAGGAGAAAAAAGGCCGATGGAAGATATTATTAAGTATTTCTAAGGGAATTTTGTGGGTGGGGAAATGATTTAATTGGCAATAGCAAACAGTAAGTGTGTTCCGTTAATAAGTATATCATTATGTATAGTTTAATACGTAAATATCCGCAATTATATGAATATTCGAACAGCTGATGACCACTAAACAGAATATAAAGCATACATCTAATTAGTTGCGGGTGGTGTATACTCATATCTTTATTTTGAATAAATGCATAATCATGCCGAAATATTTGCAAAAATTAGTGTTGGTTTTAGACGAAGCCAAAATATACAAAATATAGTCAATGAGATAAAATATTAGCTTAATATACAGCTGTATATTATATTTAGTTTTTTGGCTGCCATCTTGTATAGTTGGCGGCCATCTTGAAAATGATCGAAATTGAATTAACTCAGGTTATTTTTCATTTGAAAGCACTGTGCAAAATATCATACATTTATCACAATCTGAACTATTTTCTGGTTATTTCCCGCACTACATGTACCTGTGGTCATTACTGATAAAAATGTCAAAATGCAATTACGGTGCACCAACACATGAAAGGCTATATTGTGCCTAAAATAAATGAACATGTCAGGCTCATCCTCCATTTACATTACCTCCATTTACATCAAGATAAAAATATTGAGAATGGGTGTAGAACGTTCTAACCTGCAGAACTGCAGAGTTACTGAAAATTCTATCTTTGTTATGGGATGTAATAAGCAGTCTGGCTCAAAATCCTCCTCTGTACAACGTATGGACCTGGAATTACCTGGGCACACCATTCCGTAAAGTGACCCAGAAGAAACTGAACTGTCAGTGCAGGTGATGAATACCCCTGTTAAAATTCTAAAGTCAAACAAAGGGCCATAATTCAGTAATAAATTATGACAATGGGTGATGTAGAGGGACATAAGGTCATCAGTTGTTATATGTATATGAAGTCTGGAAACAACCAAATCAAAAGTGTTTGAGAAATGCAATGCAAAAATGTGTTGCGCGACAGGACGTTATGGACAGCGCGATTCCTATATAGCCCCCACTTCTTTGTGAAAGCGGGGGTATAATAAACTCAACTAGACAACAGTACATACATGTATATCTAAATCTAGTAATTTCTCGAAGTGGTTTATAATCGTTATAAAGCAAAGACAAGGCCATGGGAGTGTTCCTTCATTTTATTAAAATCTTTAAAACTAATAACAATGATAAAAAAAATGGATTTATAATGAATGCCCTTACACATAGTGCAAAAATAGCGTTACAATAAAACCTGGTAAAGTTGTCAATCCATGGTCATATGACATGGTAAATCAACTCCTGACCATCCATCAATACTACTTAACAAGGTGATTTAACATGGTGAATCAATGGTTATTAAACATGGTACATCAATCCATCAGCATATTACATGGTAAATCAATCCTTGGCCATGAATTCCTATTTTTCCGGATTTTAATTATCTGTAGCAGAAAAAAGCCTAGGATTCACCACCATCAACGCACCATCAACCTTTGCTGTTTCTTTCTCTGCCTTTTTTTCCACATTTTCCTCAGGGTGTTCATGGTGTCGCTCAGACATCAGGGCCAGGTATGTATTCCAGAAAACAGCTACCACGTTTACAACAACTACTCTGAAAAGGCAAGTAACGACAACATTAACTATTCCAAACAAGAACCGATGGATGCTCCCTGAACAAAGGTACACATGTGAAATACAATCGGATGAAACATGTAAGAGGAGTGGACAAGGAAATATATTTGAATTTAAAATTAACATAATTCTAAAATACTTTTCTGAAAATGGAGTGATTAAATTAATATTCCTTAAAAGGCAAAAAATGACTAAAATTCATTATTTTTGAAAGGGCAAGTAACACTAATAAACTATTGTGAAAGGGGAATTAACTATTCTTGAGAACAAGTAATACAAAATTCACTATTCTGAACATCTTATTTCTCAATGCTACCTAGTCATTACAAAGGAAGAAAAGCTTGCTCATTCATTGCTAACATCCTTTAATATTAAGATTGATTGGTCATGTATATAGAGGATCTTAAACGAGTTCCCATGTCATATAAGATTTATGAAACAAGTTACGAATTATTTTAATTTTAATGAGCCTTTTGGCGAGTTATAATTAAAAATAATTCATCACGAGTTTCATAATTCTTATATGGAATGGGAACGAGTTTAAGATCCTTTTTATCACATAACATAACATAACATTAATTCAGATGGACATAGAACCGCCACGACGTCAGACACACATTAGCGCCAAAACGTCATAAAATATGTGATGTCGTAACGTCGCGTCTCATACATAACGTTGAGTATAAAAGAGTTAGTGTTTTACCTCTTTACAAAATAGCAGTTTTACGCCAACTTTTTAACAAACCAACAACAATATTTTTTTTGTATAATGTGCATTATTTTTATAAGCTGTCACAAATAATAAGTTTAATACTCAGATCTGGGTGAATTTGTAATAAAATAGTTTCAGTTAATAAACTTGCGTAGTGTTACAGGTTTAACTGCCACTGCTCTAGTGATATGAGCGAGATGGCACCTGAAACAATGCAGGGGTCACGATGAAGACCTTTAATAATGAATTTCACATAAATTTATCGTAAGAAAAATTGTTCCGAGTTTTTAAAAACCAGCGAATGTAAAATGTTGAAATCTTGGTCTTGAAAACATGGCTGCCAGCGGCCATCTTTGTTTACATAAGAGTTGTACAAGAGGTCAATGACCTTGAAGATCTACTGATAGCTAGATCAATTCCTGTGATGTTTCATGAAAATCCGTCGAGTAGTTACAGAGGAGTAGTCGCTACAAGTTTTTTCTATATAACTCTATGTAAACAAAGATGGCCGTGGCAGCCACAGTTAATGTCGAATCAAATTAATTTTCAACAGGGACCAACACCATATTAAGCTAATCATTTTAGAAAAAGTCCCATATCAAATATCACTTACAGTTTTCAAGAAGTAGTCGCTGCAATTTTTTTTTAAAAATCTATTTTTAGCCGTGGTGGCCATCTTGAATTTCCAGCCGACCTGAATTTTTGCTAGGATCAACTAGACATCATTCCTGTGAAGTTTCATGAAAATCCGTCAAGTAGTTTCAGAGGAGTAGTTGCCACATTTTTCCTATGTAACTATGTAAACAAAGACGGCCACTGGCGGCCATGTTTGAAATCCAATCAATTTGAATTTTGGTTAGGACCAACTGCATGTCGTGCCAGTCATTTTGGTAAAGGTTTCAAATCAATATCACTTCAGGTTTTGAGAAGTAGTCGCAACAAAATCATTTTTAAACTCAATTTTTGGCCGTGGTGGCCATCTTGAATTTCTGGCCGACCTGAATTTTTGCTAGGATCAACTAGACATCTAGAGCAACATTCCTGTGAAGTTGCATGAAAATCCGCGAAGTAGTTTCAGAGGAGTAGTCGCCACAAAAAAAAGTTTACGGACAGACGGACGGGCCATGGACAACGCACCACGACATAAGCTCTGCTGATCTTTGATCAGTAGAGCTAAAAACGTGTAGCGACAACTCCTATGAAACTA
Source organism: Cyrtodaria siliqua (assembly GCA_037043455.1). Classification (NCBI taxonomy): domain Eukaryota; kingdom Metazoa; phylum Mollusca; class Bivalvia; order Adapedonta; family Hiatellidae; genus Cyrtodaria; species Cyrtodaria siliqua. The sequence continues at coordinate 24,194 of JAWPHD010012273.1, forward strand.
CTTGATAGATGTTCATGAAACTTCACAGGAATGTTGATCTAGCTATCAAAACCTATCAGTAGAGCTTCAAGGTCATTGACCTCTTGTTAAGAAAATAGTGTTGTTCCGATTAATCGATTTGACCGATCATCAATCAGTTATGCCTTTGATCTGATTAATCAATTAAAATTTTTCATAATCGACTTTACTCAGTTGTTGGAAATTATGGCTTATTTCATTCTCTTGTACTAAAATATACAAGAAATAAAATGAGCTATAATTTTGCAACAAATAATCACATATTTACAGTGGGTATCACAATTCATTTTTTAAAATATATGTTAGTCTGTTTCATTTAGTTCCTTTATTACCAGGTATTACTAATAAATGTGATTATTTTCTTCATTATAGTCTGAAAAGGGCTCACACTATAAGAAAGTGCTATAAGACACTAAGAAAGGTCTTCCATGGTAGAGAGGGTAAAGACACTGCATTTGAAACCTTCTCGCCCCTCACTGCTGTGGGAGCACGAGAAAGTGTCTTACGGATGGCGGGAAGTACAAAGTACTGGTTCTACCCAGGATGACTGGGTGGTCTGACACAACTTAACACTGACCGTCATACATAGCCTAAAATATCGAACAAATTCTTTTTAGGAAAAAAACACACGCCAAAACACAAATAATGAAACACCTGCTTCTGTTTAATTTGTATACTTCATATAAAATCTTCATTAGACTGGCTTCCTCATCCGACACAGAGATGAACAACACCATTTCCACATGCAAATTTTGTATGTCTAAAAGTGCTTTCAATCACATCAATACAAATTCTCTCCAACTCAAATACATTAGGCTGGACTTAACCTCTGTAACTATGGTAACGTACCTGTTATTAGCTGGCACAAATGTGAAGTTGCAGGCTTGTACTGCAGGCCAGATCTAGAAAATGGAAAGATGGATGTAAGGTTCAGATCAAGTATGTGGAAGAATGGTATATTTAAACACTGAAATATGGTAACACTGAACTACAATTACAAGAAATATTGTAACACTGAAATATGATAACACTGAATTTTATATGGTAACATTGAAATATGGTAACACTGAAATTTATATGGTAACATTGAAATATGGTAACATTGAAGAAATATGGTGACACTGAAATATGGTTATTAACATTGAAATTGGTATCAATGAAATTTTGTAACATTGAAAAAACATATATAAGGTTTCAATGAAATATGGTTAGTAACACTGAAATATAGTAGCACTGAAATATGGCAACACTGAAATATGGTAACACTGAAATATGTTTAGTTACAAAGAAAGGTAAACTTGAAATATGGAAACACTGAAATATGGCAACAATGAAATATGGTAACACTCAAATATGGTAACATTGAACTATGGTAAGTAACACTGAAATATGATAACACTAAAATATGGTAACACTAAAATATGGTAACATTGAACTATGGTAACATTGAACTATGGTAAGTAACACTGAAATATGATAACACTAAAATATGGTAACACTAAAATATGGTAACATTGAACTATGGTAAGTAACACTGAAATATGATAACACTAAAATATGGTAACACTAAAATATGGTAACATTGAAATATGGTGAACATACTCACTATATTATATCGTAGTCCGGTCAAACCAAGGATAAAGGTTTATCCTATCTGACACACAGATGATCTCATTAGGGCTATTCCATGAAAACATACATGGGACTCCAGGAAGGCACTTTTGAAATTGAACCTCCACCCATAGATGCAAAATGGTCTTATAAAAAATAAACGAATTTTATAAAATGGGGTTCACCAATAGATGTTTATTACATTGCCTTCTTGTTGTCCCTGGATATGTTTTAATGGAATAGCCCTTATCACATATATCCAATAAGGTTGGATTTGAATCGGGGAATAGAAGAAGACTGTATTACGCAATGAGTTTGTTTTTTTAGAATTGTTCCATATTTAATGTGCTTTATTGAATTTGCTGACAACCGGCATTCAAAACTGCATAAATGCCGAATAAATGCAAATCAATTCTTAGATTTATATTATTTTCCGCTGCTATAGTAATGATGATAAAAAAAAAAGCGTGCACGAGAGACAACAGTTTCTACTATCAGTTTTTTTTTAGACTGTCTATCTTGACCAATTGGATGCAATGCACAGTTGCCCCGTCTACATGAAAAGTGAAGTTTTATTCAAAAGTCATCACAATCTTTTTTCAACAGTAAGCATCAAGCGAATGATTCTGCAAATTCTGTCAAACTCACCTTATAATTTGTCTTCATTACTTCCATATAATCCTGAAATAGAGAACAAACGTAAGTAATTAAAAAAAAAAAATGTGTATATTTTTCCGCTAAACCTACGTTTTTTTTGCCAATTAAATAACAAGTGAAGCACCAATAGTGGTGCTAGTGCTGAATTGCGAATTCAACACTTTAACTGAAAAAGTATGAAGGGGGATAATTAAAGTAAAATATATGTCAGAGTTATGGTTCTTGTCATATAACATTGTGTTATGAAAATGAACTTGTGTGTCAAGTTTCAAAGCTTTCCGAATTTGTTTTTGAGAAATGAGGAAAACTAACAAGAGGTCAATGACCTTGCAGCTCTACTGATTGATTTTGATTTCAGGAAGTAGTCGCTACCAACTTGTTTTTTGAAAATTTATTTTAGCCGTGGCGGCCATCTTGAATTTCCGGCCAACCTGAAATTTTGCTAGGATCAATTAGACATCAAGACCAACAATCCTGTGAAGTTTCATGAAAATCCGTTGAGTAGTTTCAGAGGAGTAGTCGCTACAAGTTTTCATTATATAACTCTATGTAAACAAAGATGGCCACTGACAGCCATGTTTAACATCGAATCAAAACGATTTTTGACAAGGACCAACATCATGTCATGCTGATCATTTTAGAAAAAGTCCCATATCAATATCACTTATAGTTTTCAAGAAGTAGTCGCTACAAACTTGTATTTTAAAAACCTATTTTTAGATTTGGTGGCCATCTTGGATTTCACATCAACATGAATTTTTGCTAGGATCAACTAGACTTCATGGGCAACATTTCTGTAAAGTTTTATGAAAATCCATTCAGTAGTTTCAGTGGAGTAGTCGCTACAAAAAAAAGTTTACGGACGGACAGACAGCCGGACGGACGGACGACAGACACCGCACCACGGCATAAGCTCTGCTGATCTCTGATCAGTAGAGCTAAAAACTAAAACCAAAACCTCAAAGTGCGTAAACGGATGGACAGAAAAACAAAAACTTAAACCAAAACGCGTAAATGAACAGACAGATGGAAATTGCCAAAATATTAATAATAATATAATTGGACAGACGTGCAGCTTCAGTGCTGCCAGTGACATACAATAAAAATCTTATGTAAAATTAATGAAATGACAAAAGTCGGTTAAAGGTCATTCAAATTCACCAATTTTTGTTAGGAATATACTGCTGTCATATATATACGTGTACATGTAAACATGTAGTTCGAAAGTCATATAGCTCCGGTGTAATGAGAAAAGTCGGTTAAAGGTCATTCAAATTTACCAATTTTTGTTAGGAACATACTGCTGTCATATACATGTACATGTACATGTAAACATGTGTGAAGTTCGAAAGTCATATAGCTCCGGTGTCAGAGAAATGGACTTATAACCTGTAGGCCTACATATAAATAAGCCTTATTTCAAATTTTAAACAAGAAATATCAAACTTGTACTGTAAGTGACAAATGCCCCCAAGGTGGTTTGTGAATATATGACTTTAGGGTTGGATACCGTTAAATGAAACGGTACGGTATTTTAACGTGAATAAACAATGACAGTTGAAACCCATTTTCGATCAGTATGCTTGACAAAATTGGTCTTATATGTCTTATACAGGTCTTATTTTCGTACTTGATTTATTTCAATTTCAGTTATTTTCCGCTTTAAAGTTGTTTTTTGTTATTTCATATTCAGTTACATATATTATATTTATTGCGAGTTTCTTGTGTTTTAATTCCATTTAATTGTTGCAAAAAGTGAATACGAAAATATGTATCCAAATGCGTGACTCACTACTAGACTGGTTCCACTTTATAAAGCGCGCTGTAGACTATGACCGATGGTTCCATAAAGCGTGTAAATTACGTTATATAAATAGACGTGGTTTCTCGATTAAATTGCTAGGTACTACACAGCAAAATAATGCCAGTGAATCGCATACTGTGTGAGTCTGTGTGTAAATATTTAAACAAAGTGACGACACGCTGATAGTTCATCGCGATCACGGCAGTTTGGAGCTTATTCGCTGCCAGAACAGCTTCAAAATAAGGTAGACACATTTTTCCAAATACCGATAAGGGTACTTTTTTTTTTTAAATGGTTAAATACCGGTTCCCAGTGAAACGGTATGATACCAGCACCGGGTACCGGTGTCCTAACCTATATATGTATGGTATGTTTATGCACACAGGTGAAAACATCTGCCAGGTTATATGAAAATCCCTCAACCGATGACAAAGTTGTACACCGGACACAACTAATATGACTTTATTCAAATACAGGGTCATAAGGCATCTTCTGATTTCTACGTGGGACCTTTACCTTGAAGCTACGGACCTGGATTTTGACCTGGATTTTGCACACGACCCATGTATTGTTCTGGTGAACATTTTTCCCAGGTTATATATAAATCCCTCAACAGATGACAAAGTTATAGACCGGATACAACTTACATGACTTCAATCAAATACAGGGACATATGACATCTTCTGACCTCTAAGTGTGACCTTGACCTTGAAGCTACAGAGCGGATTTTGGTCGCGACACAGTCTTGTTGTGGTGAACACTTTTGCCAAGTTATTTGAAAATCCCTCCATGAATGTCCGAATTATTTACCGGTCATGAAATATGGACACAAAAGAACTTCTTTTTGACCTTTGACCTCCAAGTGTGACCTTTACCTTGAAGCTACTGACCTGGATATTGCACGCGACAAGTCGTCTTGTTGAACACTTGTGGCAGGTTATTTGAAAATCCCTCCATGAATGTCACAGTTATTTGCCTGACACAAAATTACTTCTTTTTGAACTTTTACCTCTAAGTGTGACCTTGACCTTGAAGCCATGGACCTGGATTTTGCGCGTGGCGAACACTTGTGCCAAGTTATCTGACAATCGGTCCATGAATGTCGGAGTTATTTACCGGACCTGATGGTACGGACGAACGGATGGTGCGACTACTATATGCCACACTTATGCCACACTTCGGGGGGCATTAAAATCCCTATATAAAACATACATGTCATTTCTTTTTTGACCTTAGACATATACCATCTACAAAAGGGTTTAGGCCTTAAAATTTTACAAACTAATGCGGAAAGTGTTTTTCAGTACTGGATCAATGTCAGATCAATGACCTTGACCTTTGACTACTGACACAAAAATAAAGAGGGCTGATTCTCTTACAATGGGGAGTATTTATATAAAGTTTCAAGGGTAGGTGTAATATGTACTTAATGCTGAAATGAATTGTTTGCAGACATACCTAACGCTGTATCGTATGACCTATCTTGAGCGTGCAAAAGATGAGTAAGTTTAGGGAAATAATTAAACGTAATTAGCTTTTCTTTGAATATAAATTCAGATAGGGATGTTATCGAACGTGCAAAACATTAAAAGCATCCATTTTAAAAAATAACAACTAGAAAATTCCACGAAAACCAGGTTTTCCATAAGCTTACTATAAAGTTTTGTTCCAAATATTTATTTCCAAAAATAACCTGCCTACATACCAAGTTTAACTTCAGTATCCCATAGAAAACATTTTTTTTTATATCTAGCAGCAGTGGCATGACCTTGACCCAGTGTCCACACTTTCCAAATAAACTACCTACCAAGGTCATTCCTAACAAAAGTTATTGTGTGGAAACCAATTTTCTATTTGTAGTCACAGCAACCTTGACCTTAACCCCAGTGACCCCAAACGCAATCCAATCTTCCTTTCCATATAAGCTACCTACCCAGCAAATTTCGTCGCAATGCCTCACTCCTAACAAAAGTTGTGTGGAAACCATTTTTCTATTTTTAGTAACAGTGACTTTGACCCAGTGTCCCCAAATGCAATGCCAACCTTCTTTCCATATAAGCTAGCTACCCAGCTAGCTTTGTGGCAATACCTCACCCCTAACAAAAGTTATTGAGTGGAAACCATTTTTCTACTTTTAGTAACAGTGAACTTGACCCCAGAGGCCTCAAATACGATCCCAACCTTCCTTTCCATATAAGCTACCTACTCAGAATGTTTAGTCACAATACCTCACTCTCAATGAAAGTTACTGAGCGGAAACCATTTTTCTATTTTTAGTAACAGTGACCTTGACCCAGTGGCCCCAAATGCAATCCCAAGCTTCTTTTCCATATAAGCTACCTACCCTGCAAGTTTCATCGCAATACCTCACCCCTAATAAAAGTTATTCAGCGGAAACCATTTTTCTACTTTTAGTAACAGTGAACTTGACCCCAGTGACCCCAAATGCAATCCCAAGCTTCCTTTCCATATAAACTACCTACCCAGCAAGTTTCGTCACAATACCTCACTCCTAACGACATCACAGTAACTGTTGTGTCCTTTCTCTTACTGCAATTTTTTTTTTACCAAAACATCTTGGAATTTCTTAGGAATATTATGTGGAATTAAGTGTGCAGTATATACAATATATAGCGGAAATGCACGAGTTGCATTTCTTTTTCACTTCAGTATATATAACAAGAGCTGTCGGAAAACAGAGCAGCTTGACTATTCGATTTTTCAGAGAATATTAAATTATATAGCCAGTATATAATTGATGAAACAAAACAACACAGAGATATGTAAAAAAAAAAAGCAACAAAAAAACATTCGGGTGGTGGTGATGATGGGGATGGGGGTGGTGGGGTGGGGCGCGTCGTTGATATAGGTGTAGATTTGATAAAACAAAACAACAAAAAAAAACTTGAGTGGTAGTGATGATGGGGTGGGGGTATGGTTGGGGGGTGGGAGGGTTGTGGTGAAACAAATTGATAAATTGATAAAACAAAACAACATAGAGATATGTAAAAAACAACAAAAAAAACCACATTTCACGGGTGGAAAATGTAAACAAGAGGCCCAAGTCTGTGGCGGGGAAAACGACATCCAATTGCGCAACTAGGCTTGGTACTGATCATTCCTGCCAAGTTTCACTAAAATCCAGCCAGGTGTTCAGGAAAACTAGTCCGGACAAAGTTCATGTATAAGGGGCAATAACTATCAAAAATCAATTCAACATAATCATGGTGATGATATGTGCAACTAGGCTGCCAAGTTTCATTGAAATACAGCCAGGCGTTCAGGAGAACTAGCCTCTACAAAGTGAGTGTATTGAAACCTTTAAAGGGCCATAACTCTGCCAAAAATCATTCAACCAGAACAAGACGCAACTAGGCTTGGTACTCTTCATCATCCCCAGTTTGTGTATCAAAACTTTTCAAAGGTAACTCCGCCAAAATCATTCAACCGGAACACGGCGATGACATGCACAACTGAAATCCAGCCAGGGGTTCAGAAGAACATCCGGACAAAATCTGTGTATTAAAATCTTTAAAGGGCCATAACTCCGCCAAAAATCTTTGAGATGCATAAGTAGGCCTGATACTGATCATCCTTGCAAAGTTTTGATAAAATCCGGCCAGGGGTTCAGGACAACTAGTCCAGACAAAGTTTGTATTTTAAAACTATTCAAGGGCTATAACTCCGCCAAAAATCATTAAATCGGAACACAGCAATAACATGTACACTAGGCCTGGTACTGATCATCCCTGATTATCCCTGCAAAGTTTCGTTGAAATCCGGCCAGGGGTTCAGGAGAACTAGTCCGGACAAAATTTGTGTATTAAAACCTTTAAAGGGCCATAACTCAACCAAAAATCTCTCAACCGAAATACGGCGATGACATGCAAAAGTAGGCTTGGTACCGATCATCCCTGCAGTTTCGATGAAATCTGGCCAAGGGTTCAGGATAAGTAGTCCTGACAAAGTTTGTATTTTAAAACTTTTAAAGGGCCATAACTCCCTCAAAAATCATTCAACTGGAACACACTGATGACATGCATATCTAGATTTGGTACTGATCATCCATGCAAGTTTCATTAAAAGCCGGCCAAATAATGGCCCTATCATCTATGATCTTAAATGAGGCAAAATTCAGCACTTTTAACTAAATCAAGGGTGCTACTAATCCGATTTTGATGGTTTTCAAACTTGTCCGAGCATTCATTGATATTAACAATCTGGTACAGTTTAGTAAGATCGGGTGAAAAATGAAGGCCTATCGTCTTTAACAGCATTTTTAACTAAATCAAGAGCCATAACTCCAATGTTACTGGTCCGATCTGGCTGGTTTTAGAAATTGTCCCAGCTTTCATTAGTATCAACAATCTGGTAAAGTTTGGTAAAGATTCGACGAAAATGAAGGCCCTATCATTTTAACAAGGCCAAAGTATAGCATATTTCAGAAAATTAGGGGCCATAACTATCCAATCTATCTGGTTTTCAAACTTGTCCGAGCATTTATTGATATCAACAATCTGGCAAAGTTTAGAATTGAATTGAATTGAATTGGATTTTATAGTCGCACAACAGCTAAGGTCATATGGCCACGGACGCCCCGGTAAAGTTTAGAAAAGATCCGCTGAAATATGAAGGCCCCATCATGTTAACAAGGCCAAATAATAGCATAATTCAGATAACTCGTCCAAGATTTCATTGCTATTAACAATCTGTGCAAGTTTGGTAAAGATCAAATAATGAAGGTGCTAGAGTGTTCAAAAGGCAAAATATGGCAATTTTTAGCAAAAACAAGGGCCAGAACTCTGGCGTTAAAGGATGCATCAGATAAGCTATATGTGTAAGAACTAATTAAAACAACACAGAAATATGTATAAAAAAATATGCTCCAATTATGAATAAGATGAATAATGCTATAAGAAATCCCAAACCACAATTTTTGTGACATAAGAAATATATTTTAAGAGATATAGATATATACAACAGCTTACACGCAAACCTTGATCTGTCTTTCTTGCACATTTTATGGGCCATCACAATTTTGGGTTCCATGGGAGCCCAGACTTTGTAGTAAACACAGCTTACACGCAAAATTTTATGTGAAATGAGACACATTTTAAGGGCAATCAGAATTTGGGTTCCATGGGAGCCCAGGGGTTACAGGAACCAAAATTACTTATGTAGTCTTTAAGATAAGGCTTTAAGGAAGTCCATGGCCATATTTGGTTGTGCTAGGATAAGAAATGTAAGAGAACACAGCTTAAACGCAAACCTTGATGTGGGACGCCAACGCCGACACCTGGGTGAATACAGAAGCTCTCTTATTCTTTGAATAGTCGAGCTAAAAACTAGAAGGGTGTTCCACGGAACACTTGTGGGGCCTGTCGAGCTTGGTTAGGTTGCAGGTTAAAGTTTTATGAAAAGGTGAATTCCTTGAGTTTAAATGAAGATGTGTGTGAAGTTTTATGAACATAAGCCAACATTTTTTCAAGTTATGGCCAAGGCTAAGTTCGAGGTTAAAGTGACGGACGACGAACGACAAAGTGATACCTATGTGTCTGCCATGCTACGCAGGCAGTTAAACATGCCAAGTTCTCTGCTGAAGCATTCAAATATAAGGTAAGGTTCATACTAACATCTTTAAGTTTATTCTTGATATGTAGATAATGCTCTCCTTTCAATACTTCCATGCTGGTCAGGAAAAAGGCAAGGAAAGGTGGGGCAAACAGTATCTGGAAATAAACAATGAAGTGTAAGTTGAAAAGTTAATATTTTTTTAACATCTCAGTCAAAGAAGCTTAATTCACACTGTCATCAATCAATAAATGCATTAAAGGGACACCTGGCAACCTTGATTCACACTGTCATCAATCAATAAATGCATTAAAGGCACACCTGGCAACCTTGATTCACACTGTCATCAATCAATAAATGCATTAAAGGGACACCTGGCAACCTTGATTCACACTGTCATCAATCAATAAATGCATTAAAGGGACACCTGGCAACCTTGATTCACACTGTCATCAATCAATAAATGCATTAAAGGGACACCTGGCAACCTTGATTTTTTTAAAGTCCCTATCCTGCAATGAACATGTCAATTTTACAACAGATGTACACCGTTTCTTAAGCTACCGATGTCGAGGTATAATATATATATATTACATATTTTGACAAACTGTATAGACACAATATAAACAGCTTTAACCAGCCAGGTCTAACCCCAGAACTAATTCATTTTACGCATATTCAATAACGGGTAAGAACCCATGAATAAACCTATACTTTTAATCGGCATATATACATTATTATATAACCTGAACAAATGAACACCTGTAAAGAGTTTTGATAAACAGTTTTGTAGTGTATTTTTGCCGTAATGTGGTGGGTTAGTTCCTTTAAAACATATATTATTAATTGTTGATTATATTGCCGCCAATAATAATTGAATTGAATTGGGGTTTTAAGGCGCACCAACACATGAAAAGGTTATATGGCACCTAAAAGGCATGAACATGCCAGGCTCATCTTCCATGTACATCGAGATAAAATATGGAAAATGGGCCTAGAACCTTCTCACCCTGAACTGCAGAGTTGCTGCAAATTCTATCGTAGAAACTCCATTTAGGCTGGAGCCACGTTATTGTTTTTCTGCTTCTGCTCTTTTGATGCGAGCGAGATGGCACCTGAAACAATGCAGGGATCATGATGAAGACCTTTAATGAGCATGACCAAAAAATGATAAAATTAACATGAACTTGGGGGGATTCTACCGCTCTGCCTACCCCTCCAAAGGGATCTGCAGTAACCCTATTCTTTTCCCCGTGACCAAACGGGGGCACCCTGGAACCACACGGGGCCCCAATAATAAATTTAAACATTTGATTTGGTAGAAGCAAACTGTAGACTCCAAACTATATAGTTAAATATTGAGGTATCTGTAATAAAGATCAGCATAATTATGGTGATGATATGTGCAACTAGACAGGTATCTGTAATAAAGTTCAGCATAATTATGGTGATGATATGTGCAACTAGACAGGTATCTGTAATAAAGTTCAGCATAATTATGGTGATGATATGTGCAACTAGACAGGTATCTGTAATAAAGTTTAACTTTATTACAGATACCACAATATTTAACTATATGATATATAGATTAATAAATCAAGATGCAAATACAACACTAATGGAAAACAAGAAATGTCACTGTAAGTGACAAATGCCCCCGAAGTGGTATTGACTTTTGACCTTTAAGTGTGACCTTGACCTTGGAGCCACGGACCTGGATTTTGCGCGTGACACATCATCTTGTTGTGGTGAGCACTTGTGCAAAGCCATTTGAAAATCCTACCAGGAATGTCAGAGTTATTGACCAGACACGATTGTACGGACGGAGTGATGGACAGACGGTGCGACTACTATGTGCTGCCCTTCGGGGCATAAAAAGAAACGCAACTCGGGATTTTCCAAGATATTTAAAATGTTCCAGCTAGTTAAACAAAGGACAAACTGTGGTTGTAGACATTTTAATCGTGTAGTAAAATCTGTAACACAAAATTCATAAATGCGAAATTCTGCTATGAAAATTTCAGTCATTTCAGTGCTGTATTTTTACATCCAAATTTTGATCACCTTCTTGAGCCAAACGTGTATTCTTTCAATAACACGACTTTGAAGGGATAACATTTCGAGTGATAAAAGCACCATATTATACATACACTACATAGCGGAAATTCCCGAGTTGCGTTCCTTTTATCCATTGGTACCGTATTTACCGTATAAGTTGGGACACCGTAAATATTGGGACAACCTTGAATTTTAGAAAAATAATTATTTTTAGTTTGGGACACATCACAATTTCATAAAAATTCCATAATTTTAATATGATTTAAATTGGGAGTCAAATTTTGGCAAACAAATGATCAGATGTATTGTGCTAAATGCATCGGTAAATCCTGTAATTATACAAAAGAATTTTTTTTAATTTTTTTTTTAAAAATAATTAAAAATAAAATATAATATTAGTATATAACATTGACAAGTACTCCTTTAAGCTTCAGAATCTGCCACATGGGCTACACGGGTTTAGACGTCAGCTGAATGGGTAGTCTAGCGTGATTTCTACATGAACAGGCATTGTGTTCGATGTACAAGCTGTATCATCATTTCTCATTAACCCACTACATCATTCTCGCCCTCGATCGATACTAGTATCATCTCTCATGTTTGGCGCTTGGAAAAGTAGTCCGGTCAAACATTGCGGCCCCCATCACGCAGGACACGCCAGTGAAGACGATATTCAACAAAGACAATCCTTGTACGTATGGAAGAATTGAATTGGGGTTTTAAGGCGCACCAACACATGAAAAGGTTATATGGCGCCTAACAGGCATGAACATGCCAGGCTCATCTTCCATGTACATCGAGATAAAATATGGAAAATGGGCCTATGACCTTCTCACCCTGAACTGCAGAGTTGCTGCAAATTCTATCAGAGAAACTCCATTTACGCTGGAGCCACGTTATTGTTTTTCTGCCACTGCTCTTTTGATGCGAGCGAGATAGCATCTGAAACAATGCAGGGATCATGATGAAGACCTTTAATGAACATGACCAAAAAATGATAAAATGAAAATGAATTTGGGGGGATTCTACCCCTCTGCCTACCCCTCCAAAGGGATCTGCAGTGGCCCTATTCTTTACCCCGTGACCAAACGGGGGCCCCCGGAAACCACACGGGGCACGTATGGAAGAATCGTGTGAAGAATTTGTTATTGTTTCTTGACTCTGACTTCAGTTAGAAGTAATATGAAATAGGCAATGCCTATCTAACAGGAAATAATTTAATTAGAACACGTGTGTTTCAGTAGTGCATGTGCACACCGAATTACTGCACCGTGGATAAAGTCCTGAAAAATCAGGAGGGCACCTGCCGAATATCAGTGATGAATTTGAAAAACTTGATATGATGTCAGTATGCCCGCTATCTTTCTTTGAATTAAGACCATTCCTTTTATGTGACAAAGGGGTGTTTTGGGGGAAATTTACCATTTATGTGACAAAGGGGTGTTTTGGGGAAAATTTATGACTGATCAGCAGCTGGACATTGTAAACCCTGATCAGACAAGGGGCAGACTGATCAGGGTTTACATCGAATGCAAAGGCTATTATAGTCGTGCTTAGCGGGTTAAGGGTTAATTTTATTGTCTACAAATCCCAAACAACAATTTATCACGGATCAATTGAATGAATGTCTTTTTTTTCTGTACAGCACATCAAAACAAGAGATTGTGTGCACTCAATGAAAACGAAAAGGTTAATTATTAACATTGTGCTACAATGTATCAATTGAAAACACTTAGTTCTCTTTTTACACTTTAATCTAATGTTTCAACGGGATTCACACACCTTTTTCAAGGTTACACAGTAAATAACAAAGTTAAAGTAACATCCATATTGCTGTAATCCATCAAAATCAACGAACCGGAAAAAATCGTAATAGGCACAACAAGAAATCAAAGAAATGCTTCCTGCTAACATGGCGTTAAAAAAAAAATAAAAAAAAATATGATAATAATCAACAACAAAAAAAAAATCAACAAAAAAAACAAAACACAAACAAAAAACAAAAAGTTTGGTAAAGAATGAAAGCCATATCGTATTAACGAGGCAAAATATAGCCTTTTAAACTAAATCAAGGGCCATAACTCCGCTGTTACTGGTTTTTGAACTTGTCCAAGCTTTCATTGATATGTGAATCAGTTAAAGTTTGTTAAAGATCGGATGAAAAATGAAGGCCTTATTGTCTTAACGAGGCAAAATATAGCATTTTGAACTAAATCAAGGGCCATAACTCTGCTGTTACTGGTACGATCTGGCTGGTTTTCAAACTTGTCCGAGCTTTCATTGATATTAACAATCTATTAAAGTTTGGTAAAGATCGGATGAAAAATGAAGGCCCTTGTCCAGTAGAGCTAAAAATCATCAGCTCCAAGAAGTAGGTCAAGGTCATAGATAAAATCCATGCATCCAAAAAAATGCACTACCCAAGACACAACTATGTCAAAATAGAATATTTTTTCTTCCAAAGATTAAGCTATAAATTAGTTTTAAAACATCTAGAGCATAATTATAGTTCATAAGAAAGTGATGTCAATGTAACAATTAAAGTTATTTGCTCTTTACTTGGACGGTGAAGGTCACATCCACATTTGCTTTGTCACGTTGCAATGTACCACTCAAGATACAACTATAAGCAAAGTTTGAAAGGTCTTAGAGCATACAGTTTGTGAAAAAGTGACCTAAACACCAAAGTTGAAGGTAAAAATTATAAGGTTATCTGCCCTTTGCTCGGAGAGTCAAGGTCACATCCACATATGCCTTGTCACGTTGCAATGTACCACCCTAGATACAAAATATAAACAAAGTTTGAATGGTGTAGTGCATACAGTTTGAGCGAAATTGACCTCAACGCAAAAGTTGAAGGTAAAATTATTAAGTTATCTGCCCTTTGCTTGAAAGGGTCAAGGTCACTTCCACATTTGCTTTGTCACGTTGCGATGTACCACTCAAGAAAGAACTATAAGCAAAGTTTTAAAGGTCTAATGCATACAGTTTGTGAAAAAGATGAACCTAAAAATTATTAAGTTATCTGCCCTTTGCTTGGAGGGTCACTTCCACATTTGCTTTGTCACGTTGCGATATACCACCCATGATACAACTATAAGCAAGTATAAGCAAAGTTTGAAAGGTCTATTGTATACAGTTTGTGAGAAAATGACCTAAACGCAAAACTTGAATGTTGACACCGCCGCCGGAAAAGCAACACCTAGGTCTCTTTTTTTCTTTGAAAAGGCGAGACAAAAATAGGTTGGTCTCATGATTTTTTTAACTGACTGATTAACAATAATAAAATGTGTTTATTGTTGATCGAGTGAAAATTGGTGAGAAATACGTTCAAATTTACCTGATCACACGCGACCATCTTCAGATTGGCGTACTTGGTGCCTCCAAGTTTTCGTGCCAACCCTCTGTACCACACACTTAACATAGGACCCTGAAACACATTACAACATAAGCTGATAAGACCAAGATAAAAATAGAGTTTTTTGGAGAAAAACAGATGTCTCCCCCCTCTCCACAAGTCAAAATAAGTTTGATAGTGAATAGTGCGCAACCTTGTTAAGATATGTTTGGATGTAGATAGGGAACATTTTTGGATAACATTGCGGGTTTGTGAAAATGTGTTTTTATGTATGAACAAGAAAAGACAAAAGCAATAGTAAAACTAGAAAATCTGTCCATGGTACTCAGATGCACCGCTGTCAGTCACATAAAATAAAACGTCAGTGTTAATTGACTCAGTCCAAAAAGAAGGTTAAGATCATTCATATTGACCTGGTTGTGGTAGGAAGATGTTAATTTCAATCCAACATTGGGATTAGGAAGAGTAGCGACAACAACAAATTTAAAGTAAAATGTCAAAGGGCCATAACTCTGTCACAGATTACTGAACTGAAACGCAAAGGGGATATGCAGAATTAGACACCATACCGATGCTTCCGACAATGACTCATCAAAATCCAACAAGCAGTTTAGGAGGAGCAGCAGCAACACCAAATTTAAACTTGAAATGTCAAAGGGCAATAACTCCATCAAAAGTTATTAAACTAGAACACAAATGTAACGAGACATGCACAACTAGGCATCCTACCGATGCTTCCTGCCAACTTTTGTCAAATGCAACAAGTTTAGGAGGAGTAGCGGCGACAACAAATTTAAAGTGAAAACATCAAAGGCCATAACTCCGTCAAAAATCATCGAACCGGAACACAAACGCGACATGCACAACTAGACACTATACCAATGCTTCCTGTAAATTTTCAGCGAAATCCAACAAGCGGTTTAGGAGTAGCAGCGATAACATTTGTGGCAGGCAGACACGGCAAAAACAATGTCTCCCCCAGTCCAACCATCCGGGTTTTTTCTGTGTGAACCTTTACTATTTTGTGGATGTAACAAACGCCGAGAAAGCATATCACCATTAATTGTAGTGTTGATTTGCTTGTTTGTATGGTGTTTTACGTCATTTTAGTGTTGGGAATCGGATTGGAAAATTATTATCGATAATCGGAAACCAAAACCCGAATGATTATCGATTGTACAATTCATGAACTGGCGCAACATTATATAAAAAGTAACCTTTGCTTCTTTATATACGATTTAGATTGCAGTTATCCTCTGTAGCATGGAAGTCTGCTTAATTAGACAAAGTGTAGAGTAGAAGCATATTCATTACATTTCTATGCGTGAAAGATCGGAATTTCTCAGTGCAAGAATATTCATAATCACTAAATATTAATAACTAACTCAGAACACAATAATAACTTACGTTGCCACGTTGAGCTGTGACGTCATCCGCCGATAACGTTCAATTAAGCGAATATTTGTTTGCAAAAATGTAATACATAGATTATTTAACTGCTGGGATCGATTATTGGGTAATCCTTCACTTGATGGTAAATGTGCTTTGTTTTTTCTCTCACTGGCATACGCTCGTTCATGAAAAGAACCACACGTCTACCACTCGTGAAGGATTTCCCTATAATCGATCCCAGCAGTTAAATAATCTCTATGTAACGCAGGTACAAGATGAGAGGAACAGCAAAGTAACCATATAAGCCATGATGAATTAGGTACAAACAAGTCAGAATATCGGAAAGAAATTATCTGTCCGAGTCAACAAAAATCGATTGCGAAAAACTACTATCGATTGTTGCCGATTTTAGGCCAGTCTGATTAGTTTTCGATTGCTGGAGACAATCGGCACATCACTAATTAATTGTTCACCTTGTCCGTTATAAACAATGGCAAACAGTAACGGAAGTGGACGACATAAAAGAGGTCTGGTAAGTTTGAAGAAGATTTTTTCAAAATGTCCCCTATATGTCTAAGGATTGAATTGGATTTTATAGTCGCACCAACAGCTAAGGTCGTATGGCGACTTTCCAGCTTCCATTGATGGAGGAAGACCCCAGGTGCCCCTCCGGGCAATTTTCGTGCACGGGAGGGTACCTGGGTAGAACCACCGACGTTCCGCAAGCCAGCTGGATAGCTTCCTCACATAAAGATTCCTAGGCCCCTGAGGGATTGAACCTACAGCGGTGAGGGGCAAGTAATTTCAAGTCAGAGACGTTAACCACTCGGACGCCCCTATATGTCTAAGGAACATTGTGTATGATAACGGTCAAATTTACAACATTAATTAGTATACTTCTGCTGAAACTTACCCCCAAAAATAGGCCAAACACTGAAAACCTGAGTGAGCGCTTTACGTCATACTGTTTGAGACTTCGCCTCTCCACTGCCAGTTGGGCCAGGGCATCACCAGCCGCCATCAATGTGCCTGAGAATACATACAATTCCTTGATTATGTTGTTTGCAGGTTTTTTACTATTTTGTTGGGGAAAAAAATCCCAATCACACACAAAAAACACTTCTTTTTTTCTCTTTTTTTTTTACATGTATGTTGTACTGATACATCCCTTATGTTACATACTAATCTATATCAGTGGTTTGTTATTTATGTAATAGGGTGCCTAATTATACCTTTTATGTTTTTACCTCGTCCTAATTTACAAAATGTTGGCGTAAACCATTTTATCGTTCCCAATTTGATCGTTTTTTATGATAAAAATTTCCCAAATTTTCCCCAAAATACCCGGAAAAAGCCCTGGTTTGTATGCAATATATGTGCTTTTTTAAATGTTGTATTCCAGAAATCTTTGTCCCATTTACAGTTAGACCCAGGGACCAACATTTCGGTAAATTGATTTTCAGTAGTGATGGGCAAATGGTTGAAATTTACAATGATCATTGGTAACAACCAGTTTGATGTAACTGATCAACGGCTATAATCGGTTAGTCAATATGAAGTCTGAAGTCGCTATCCTGCCATCAACAGACAAGTTTTACTGTATTACATGGGAGTGGGTCCCCTCCCACGTTTGGTTTAATCCCTTTCAACATGTCAACTTCAGCTTGCTTTGTTTTTTTTAACTAAATGACATTTTTTATAGATATCTAACAGGTAGATTGATGATGCACTGTCCATCCAGTTAGCTCAGATGATAGAGCAATGGAATGATAGTCCGAAGGTCACGGTGTAAACAGACGAGGAAATTTTAGTGCACACTGTGTGGTTTGAAATGGGGACTGTCACTTTCAAGGTGGATGCTCTACTGATGTCACCATAAAAGCCAGCTCAGTGGTGAGACAGTACTGGTAGTAATGCACTTATATTCACACCCCTATGTGGGTCCTACTAAACCGAGGTTCGAGCCCCGGTCTGGCTGCTCATGTCTCTAGTCGTGGCATTTGACAATCCCGAAATCGTGATAAACTAGATAAAGTCTGCACTTCTCCATCTCTGGACATGCGAGGACTAATTTCAATTTGTAGGGGGAGTATAGATATCTTTTAGGCATATTGATATAGTACTGTTTGGCCAGTTAGCTGTCAGTAGAGAAACGGAACGGTATTAAAAAGTTCCCGGATTCGAGCCTAGGTCCGGATGCACATTTTTCCACCGCATGACATAAATGTATGGCTTTAAATGTTTGCAAGGTGTCTGCATGAGAATAGCGCAGTTTGACTATTCAATTTTCAGAGAATAATAAATTATATAGTCAGTATAAATCATCAGAAAACAAGGCTTTAAGAATGTGGGGGTGGGGGTGGGGGTGGGGGGGGCATGGGGGGTGGGGGGCAGTGGGGTATAGAAACTCGGGCCGATATAAAATTATTGTTAGAATCTCATACAAATTGTAGTAAAATTTGGGACAGGGTGTGAAATCTTATTTTTGTCAGTTTTAATCCAAAATTTAATCCAAAATTGATTTTAAAGAAATTTTTGGTCGAAAGGCAACTCGGGAAGGGAAAGGATATCTAGCAAATTTTATTGTGGCCTCAATTCATTTTTTTTATTATTCATATTTTATTTGAATTTAATCTAAATTGTTTTATATGTAAATGATAGCAGTCAACTTAAAATTTCAATGTCCAAATAATGGAAGATAAAATGAAAACAATTCCCATCACATGAGGGAAGCTCATAAACCAATGGGGAGGGCAAGGCGGGGACACATCATTGATATAGGTGTAGATTTGATAAAACAAAACAACACAGACATGTGTAAAAACAAGAGGTCAACAGGGATGGAAACTAACGGTTGCCCGTTCGCCCGGGACGACTAAATTTCAAGCTGGGCGAGTAGATTTCATAAGTCGGTAGTCCGCCCTGAAGACTAGCTTTTTCGACAAGCTAAAGTCGATTTCCTCGGCATTATTCGTCAATGCGTTTACCCGTCTCACATTTTTTGATGGCAGCCAATGAAATTGCATTATACAACCAGTTATCGACCAGCAGCCAATGAAATCGCTCGTTACATATTTTTCTTTACAATATGTGTCTTGACAATAACAATGCGCGATAAACAATGTGGCGATACTTAGAGAACGTTGATCGCCCAAGTCAAGGCCCCAATCCAGGTGAAAAAAGGAAGTACAATCAAGAGTACGATAAATCCAAACGTAAACGTGAATTTCAGTCGGGATGGACAGAGAACAGGCCTTGGTTACAAAATACCGCAAGCGGTATGCAATGTCAATATTGCATTGCGCAAGGTCTTCAAAATTTGTTTGTTTCAGGGAAAATTGACAGCATAAAGAAGCACGAAGACTCGGACAGCCATAAGCGGGCGGCGAGTATTGAACTGCCAATTTGAATGCAGCAGTCTTCCAAAAACTTACACATATGCTTAGGGACTCTGATTATGAGTCTGACATTGATGAGCGTGCAGTTTTCAAGCGTCCTTTGTGTTTTAATGAAAGAGATTAAATTTGTTAAAATCATGTTTGTTAATGTGTTTAATGTGTCGAAAAGAAAAATACAGAAAATCTGGGCTCATAAATTTTCAGCTGGGCAACCAAAATCCAGAAGATGGTTGCAACCAAGCTTTAAAAGTTAGTTTCCATCCCAGGGTCAATGACCTTGAAGCTCTACTGTTAGCATTTTGATAGCTAGATCAACATTCCTGTGAAGATTCATGAAAATCTGTAAAGTAGTTTGAGGAGTAGTCGCTACAAGTTTTTACTATATAACTCTATGTAAACAAAGATGGCCGCGGCAGTCATGTTTAATGTCGAATCAAAATAATTTTCTTGTTTGTAACAATCTACTTTTAAGTATGGTGGCCATATTGAATTTTCATGGCTGGAAGCCATGTTTAATGTCGACTCAAAATAATTTTCGACAACAAACAACATCATGTCATGCTGATCATTTTAGAAAAAGTCCCATATCAATATCACATAGTTTTCAAGAAGTAGTCTCTACAAACCTGTTTTTTTTAAATCTATTTTTAGCCGTGGCGGCCACCTAGAATTTCCAGTCGACCTGAAATTTTGCTAGGATTAATTAGACATCAGGAGCAACATTCCTGTGAAGTTTCATGAAAATCCGTACAGGAGTTTCAGGGGAGTTGTCGCTACAAGTTTTACTATATAACTCTATGTAAACAAAGACGGCCGCTGGCAGCCATGTTTAACGTCAAATCAAAAGGATTTTCGACAAGGATCAACAACATGTCATGCTCATCATTTTAGAAAAAGTCCCATATCAATATCACTTATAGTTTTTAGCCATGGCGGGCATCTTGCATTTCCGTCCGACCTGAAGAGTTTTCAAGAAGTAGTCGCTACAAACTTGCTTTTTAAAAATCTATTTTTAGATTTGATGGCCATCTTGGATTTTACATCAACATGAATTTTTGTTAGGATCAACTAGACTTCATAGGCAACATTTTTGTAAAGTTTCACGAAAATCCATTCAGTAGTTTCAGAGAAGTAGTCGCTACAAAAAGTTTACGGACGGACAGACGGACGACGGACACCGCACCACAGCATAAGCTCTGCTGATCTCTGATCAGTAGAGCTAAAAACAAAACAAAAAAAACATCAACTCCACAAAAGTAGGTCAAGATCAAGACACAACTATGTCAAAAGAAAATAGAATGTTTAAAGCATCTGGTGCATGAGAAAGTGATGTGAGTTATCTGCCCTTTGCTTGGATAGTGAAAGTCACATCCACATTTGCTTTTTGACACACTGTGATGTACGACCCAAGAAACAACTAAAAGGTCTAATGCATAAAGTTTGTGAGAAAATGACCTAACGCAAATGTTGAAGGTAAAAATGATTAAGTGATCTGCCCCTTTCTTGAAGGGTCAAGATCACATTCACGTTTGCTTTGTCACGTTGCAATGTTCCACTCAAGATACAACTACATGTATAAGCAAAGTTTGAAAGGTCTTAGTGCATACAATTTGTGAAAAAGTGACATAAACGTATAAGTTGAAGGTAAAAATTATAACGTTATCTGCCCTTTGCTTGGAGGGTCAAGGTCACATCCACATTGCGATGTACCACCAATGATACAAATATAAACAAAGTTTGAAAGATGTAGTGCATACAGTTTGCGAGAAAGTGACCTTAACGCAAAAATTATTTAAGTTATTTAAGTTATCTGCTCCTTGCTTGGAAGGTCAAGGTCACATCCACATTTGCTTTGTACGTTGCAATGTACCACTCAAGATACAACTATAAGCAAAGTTTGAAAGGTATCAGTGCATACAATTTGTTAATAAGTGACCTAAACATAAAAGTTGAAGGTAAAAATTGTAAGGTTTTTGGCCCTTTGCCTGGAGGGTCAAGGTCACATCCATATTTGCTTTGTCACGCTGCAAGGTACCAACCTAGATACAACTATAAGCAAAGTTTGAAAGGTGTAGTTCATACAGTTTTCAAGAAATTGACCTCAACACAAAAATATTGTTATATGCCCTTTGCTTGGAGGGTCAAGGTCACTTCCACATTTGATGCAATGTATCACCCAAGATACAACTATAAGCAAAAATTTAAAGGTCTAGTTTATACAGTCTGTGAAAAAGTGGCAACAATTTAAAGGTCTAGTTTATACAGTCTGTGAAAAAGTGACCTAAACACAAAAGTTGAACTCAAAAATTATTAAGTTATCTGCCCTCTGCTGGAAGGTCAAGGTCACTTTCTCATTTGCTTTGTCAAGTTGTGATGTACCACCCAAGATACAACTATAAGCAAAGTTTGAAAGGTCTAGTGCATACAGTTTGTGAGAAAATGACCTAAACGCAAAACTTGAATGTTGACGCCTTCGCCGGAAAAGCAACACCTGTGTCTCTTTTTTTCTTCGAAAAGGCGAGACAAATATGTAAGAGATATAGACTTGTAAACACAGCTTACACGCAAAATTTGATGTGAAATGGGACACATTTTATGGGCTATCAAAATTTGAGTTCCATGGGAGCGCATGGGTTACAGGAACCACAATTGCTTATGCAGCCCTTAAAATAATGCTATAAGGTAGCCCGTGGCCAAATTTGGTTGTGCTAGGATAAGAAATGTAACAGACATAGACTATTAAACACAGCTTACACGCAAACTGATGTGGGACGCCGACTATAAGCTATCTTATTCTTCAAATAGTTGAGCTAAAAATGAATTTCTAACTCAAGAACCATCTGTCTTCACCTTAATTATTGATCATTATTTGAAATCTTACTTTATAAAATGCATGTCAGTAACGTTAAACTTTGTTTAACGTGTCGCATTATTTTATTAAACGTGTGCTTAAATGATATCAACCAAAGACACTTCATATGACTAAGTAATATAAACAAAGTATTCATAAGAAGTTAAGTTACTGAGGTTATGTGGTTTAACCAGGGTGTAGTTTTGGGAAAATAATGCAAAATATGACCTTGACCTTGGTATTTTTTGTCATTCAGCGATGTTCACCAGACTTTATGTCTTTGATACTTGGTCATATGTATTGTTGACATTGGTTGGAATTTTAATGTAAGGGAGACAACTCAATAAGCAAAAATAGTTAAATAATGATTTGCCTCCCTTACATTTAATTATAGAATTATTTACAAATGTAAATATAACAATTCAACTATTGACAGACAACTTCAGTATTGTCGAGAATGCCAACACAATAGAGGATTTATACAGACATATATTTTTTCAACACTGCCATCTATATTGACTATAGCTCACACCAGGGAGCAAGTATACAGGGAGGAAAAACGGATCATTTTGCCGTTTTATGTTGTCGCACGTGTGTTTCACTACAGCATGAAAATGACTACTGCCGGTTGTTTCGCGCATGTGTGAAAAACAGCAAATTCTTATAAATTATTACACTTACAAACTCAATAAAGGCGCGATATGTAAACATAAGTATTATTTATTCATATTGTGACCTGATACAGAGCGTGTATTTGTTTGCATGTATTTAAGCACATTTTACCAGACGGTTCCGTGTAACAAAGATGGCGTAACCACTCTGCGCCAAATAAAAATGGTGACTAGTGTATAGCTATTGCAAACGAGATACGAGACTACGGGTTATTTAGGCATTAATAATAACAAAAAGTGAATAGTAGACATATTTATCTTTGTCAAGAATGTAATTTCATGGTGGTGATTATAAGACAAAGCCTAAAAAGAGGTGTTGAAAATGTGCCTTTTTAGATATCAGCTGAAATTTTTAATTTTTCAAATTAAAAATGATGTGGAGCTATTGTAAACGAGATACGAAGTATGGATTATATTAGGCATTAATAATAACAAAAAGTGAATAGACATATTTATCTTTGTCAAGAAGGTAATTTCGTGATGTTTATTATAACAGAATCATTATTTAACTATTTTTGCTTATTGAGTTGTCTCCCTTACATTAAAATTCCAACCAACTGAGGGAAGTGAATAGTTACTGGTTTCCTGTTTAATCTTTATCTAATTATGAATCTTTAGTTATTTGTGTTCCTCGTTTCTTTATATGCTATGTTTACATGTTATATTATGTGATTGTAATGCCAGAAATGGCCCATGATTGAAATAAATAATATTCATAATTTTGATAG
The DNA here is from genome assembly GCA_037043455.1 of Cyrtodaria siliqua. Classification (NCBI taxonomy): domain Eukaryota; kingdom Metazoa; phylum Mollusca; class Bivalvia; order Adapedonta; family Hiatellidae; genus Cyrtodaria; species Cyrtodaria siliqua. The sequence continues at coordinate 48,311 of JAWPHD010012273.1, forward strand.
AGCATCATCAAAAAAACTGACCAATCAGTGACCAGAAATGACATACCTAATACATTCTGGTAGGTGATAAACTCGGTCTTTATCCTCGATGTTCAACCAAGTTTACTGTTAAAATGAATGTATCGACATAATCCGAGCCTTCTCTGACCCTAAAAGCCTATTTTTTTTATTTATTTTTTTTGCGGCTTTATAGGGTCAGAGGAACTGCTATAGTGAAAACCGGGGGATTACTAAAAATGCACAGTCATGCACTTTCAACGATGTTTGCGGTGTCGGGTCGATTTATTACGATAAATTTAGCTCAACAGATCGATCAATTAATGTTTATTATACCAAGTTGCAATGATAAAACTGCACCTTTATCGATGGTAGCGACACAATAAAACATTTATGTTTTGAAGTACACTTTTATTAACTATATCCGCCATATTGTCATTTTGCATATTAATTAAATTCCCGTGATATTCTCGCGAGAGGTGAAGGCATTCATATTCCCCTCATCAAGTAAGTCCTCTATCAACTGACAGCATCGAGGAATTTTTGGAGTGGAACAAACTCTTTTCGGAGCATAATTAGGGTCTAAACTTTAAAGATTAACAATTGGATGTTGTTAAGAGAATTATTAGTGCCAAAAGGAAAAGTTGGTCACAATTTTGAAATTGTTTGAATTTTGCAGGAAATATTTATTGGCGCACCGGTCACGATCACGTGACATTTGACCTGAATAATAACAAATGATGGAAATTTAATATTTTTAAACTTCGTCTGAAAAGGTTGACTGTTACAACTTTATTACAACTTTATTAAGGTTAATAAAACAAATAATTCGGTTCAGATAGGTAAATAAATATATTGATAATCGGTTTATATGCTTGAAATGCTAATCCAATGAATACTTACATAGATATATTGATTTAAATCCAAGAGGGTAGAGAGGAGAGAGGAGATCCCCGTGTTTTTACTATAGGAGTTCCTCAGACCGTACACAGCCAGATGAAATATCAAAAATCGTAAAAAGGGCTGGTAAGGTCAGAGAAGGCTCGGATTAGTATCTACAGTGTAATTCTTTTGAAACCCTGCATATTTAATGCACATTCATGCAAATTGATTCAGTATATGTATCTTTCAAATCAAAATCTTGAAAATTGTCATTATTTTATGCTGCCGAAGATTTTTATTTTACTATAGAGCCTATACTATAGATAAAAGCCGAGTAACACAAATTGTATCACCAACTGAAAATATGATCAAATCTCAACATCTCATTATGAATTCTATTCTATTCAAAATGACTATACAATGCAGTGGAAAATTTTGATTCATTCTATTTTTAAATCGAGGTCAAAGTTGATCATATATCATTGGAAAGCATTTTTTTTATTCTTTAAAAAGCATGTAGTCTTTATTTTTATCTATTAGCGCAGTTTACCACAAATAAAGCAGGTGTTACACGTAACTGTATGGAAATAGTATCAGCTGATGACGCTGGCTGTAATCCAAGATGTTAAAGAGTTTAAACTGCAATAACATTTTTATTACTAATTGATTTTGATAATTTAAACGGCATTATTTTAGTTTTTCTTTCCTCGTTTGAGTAGTTAATATGGATTAAATATTTTCCTATTAATCCAAAAAGGTCTGTCATGGTATGGAAGTTTACCTGCAGTTACTGAAGCCGTTTTCAGCGGGTGGACATTCAAAGTCGTCTCGTAGGCCCTCCATAGTCGAAACATGATCAGCTAGCACAGATCCACAAGGCACAAATGGTGTCACAACGTGATAGATGCCTTGTCACTTTGATTCTTATCTTTCAAGTCGGCTTAGAACGTTTGGTCCCCATCATTGCATAATCCAATCGCAGCGCCTCGGATCCATTCGGAACGCTTGTGCGAACGGTGTCGTGCGATTGACTTACCGTGAAAACCGCGAAGTTAAACGTCTCACACCACCACAATTATTTTTCCGTGGTAATCTTCATCTTCTTCCAATACTTGGGCTGGGTTCTTACAGTATTTAGTCCAGCGTTGACTGCTCATGCCCGGGCAAACACAGCAGTCATTCATATTTACAAGTTAAAAGTTTAAAACAATATACACAGTGTATGGCTGTCTAGTTTGTGTCTCCGGTTTGCCTAGGCAAGCTCTGAAAGCCTACAGTGATGTTGCGGAAGAAGTACAAGTTGGTTCATGTTCCAATCTCGCTGCGTTGGAAAAAGCAGTGTCTTAATGTCTTGTTCTGGCATCTTTCTTGGAAGAGACGTTGGGACCCTTTGATTCTGGCATCACTCTGTTCTATGTAACTGTATCTGTGGAACAATGGAGGGCCAAAATAGGTTGTTTTTGTATGCCCGGAAAGTTCAAGGATTATTTGAAGACGTTAAAGGTGCGTAAAAATCAAATAAAGCTGACAATACGTCTACTATGCGGACTCAGTATACTGTTGGTAATGGCGGGAATTGAGCCGAACCCAGGTCCATCTTCGTCGCAAAATCAGAGTTCATCTAAATCACATGCTACTACTGGTGCCAATAGTAATGTTGATAAGCCATCTAATGTCAGAAATACACGAACACGCCAGTCTACGATATCGGTAACCGAAGCGGGAGACCTGGGACTTTCTAGTGGCCGACAATCAATGCCCGGCAATACACAAAGTGAGCAAAGTGAGCTGACCCAGTTAATATTGTCGATAAAACAAGATCTCAACACGACTATAAACGCGAACATGTCAGTTATAAATACTAGCTTGATGAGTTTGAACACACAAGTCGAACAGATTACACAGACGTGTGACGATCTGAAACAGGATAATGTGAGACTTCAAGAAAAAAATGGTCAGTTGGAGACTCGTATTCGTAAATTGGAAGATGGCTTAGATAAACAAGAGGCATACTCCAGGCGGAATAACCTACGCTTCGATGGTATTGAAGGCCCCAGTAACGAGAAATGGGAGGTAAGCGAGGAAAAAGTGCGGAGATGTATTCAGGACACGATTGGGATTCAAGATGGTGCTACAATGGACATAGAGCGTGCACATCGTATTAATAATGGTCGGAATAATGGCAATTGCACAATAATTGTTAAATTCACAAAATTTAAGGATAAAGACCGAGTGTTGAGAACCGCCAAAGACAATCTCCGCAGAGATTCGTCGATTAGGGTCAGTGAAGACTACACAGCACGTGTAAAACATCACCGGTGGCAACTCGGCAAGAAGATGATGGAGGCTCGATCAGACGGACATTACGCCTCTATAAGGTACGATAAACTTTTCATTGACGACAAAATATACAAATATGATGATGACACACAGGAATGCACGTGTATCGGCAGAAACACAGAGCACACACGCCGATCATTCATAACCTACGGCGGACAACAAACACGCCCACATGTCAATGGATCGCGATTATCCAATCGAGAGAGAGAAGCTACCGATACGGTCAGTGGTGACGAGGAAAACCACAGGGAAGGAGGAGCTACTGGTGGACACGTGGATTGAGGAGATGGCCAAGGCCCGTCGATTAGGAATGCGAGTGATTCATTCATTCATAATGATGTACATATAAACATAAACATTAGCGATGTAAATAATAACATAAACATTCTAACTTGGAATATACAGGGTCTGAACAAATATAGTGACAATGAAGAAATAAAAGGGTACTTTAGCGTATTTGACATAGTAGCTTTATGCGAAACTTGGAGTAACTATAAAACTGAATTTGACAAGTTTCTACATAATTATACATGTTTTGACGATGTCAGAAGAAAATCTTCATCTCGTAGAAATAACGGAGGTGTATGTGTATTTGTGAAACAATATTTTACGAGAAATAATCTTATTACAAGAATATTTACATGTTTTAAGAACTGTGTAGTTTTGCATTTTAAAGGTTCATTGTTTCAAGGTATGCAAGATGTTATATTCTATTTCACATATATTTCGCCCGAAGGTTCTTATATTTACCAACAAGGGGATGAAAATGGGATTACCATTTTTGAAAATCATATTACTAAAATAAAGAGTGACTACACTGATCACTTATTGTTTGTGGGGGGTGACTTGAATTCGCGTACAAAAGATTTTCTAGATTTCATACCAGACGATAGATTAGATAATATCTTTGGGGATACTCCATATACGGGGGATACATTCAGCTTACCTAGAAACAATAAAGACATCAGATACAATAATTATGGCACTTTGCTTACTGAATGTTGCTGTTTGTTTGATATGCACATCTTAAATGGCCGATTATTTGATGACAAAGAAGGGAATATAACTTGTACTGCAAATAATGGTTCGAGCGTTGTGGACTATAATATAGCATCCACTGATCTTTTTGAGTTTATCTCATACTTTACTGTAGAAGACCGCGATGAATCAGATCATTTCCCTTTGCGTTGTGAAATTAGTCTTACACCTAGGGTTACCAATATTAATGATACGGCATCCGTTTATGTGGAAACGGCACCGAATAGAGAAGGTCCAGATGTAGTGCGATATAATTGGGTAGAATCGAAAAAAGACGAGTTTCTAACTAAATTTAATTATTTGCTAAACTCTTCGTACTCTGATATAGTTAAAGGTATAGAGGAAAACATAAATATTGCAGCTGATACTCTAATTAGCGTGTATACCAAATGCGCAGAGAGTATGTCGATGCGTGCTAAACGTTTTAAATATTTTCAAACACAACCACAATGGTGGGATGATGAGTGTAACAACCTCAAAAAGGTCAAATATTCCTTATTGCGTAAATTTCGAATATCGAATAACCAGGATGATCTCTCAAATTATAAAATATCAAAAAATACGTTCAAATCTACATGTCGTACAAAAAATAATATTTGTTTAGCCAGAAAAAGGCAAGATCTAGTTAATACCCGAGGTAATCCAAATAAGTTTTGGAAAACACTTAAGTCGTCAACCCAATCAAAATGTAATAAATCAACCATTACACCGGAAGAATGGTTCACTTATTTTAAGAATCTTCTTCATTCAGACGATCTCACTGAGATTGATCTAGAAGAGGCTCTGAATAATGACAATACGGCGGATGTATTAAACGATCCTATTACTGAATTAGAGGTGCGCCAAAGTATTACGTCCTTAAAAACAGGCATAAGTAGTGGAAGTGACGGACTGGTACCAGAATTCTTCATAAATACAGTCGATATGGTGACATCAATTCTTACGAAGATATTTAATGGAATATTTAACACAGGCCAATTCCCCGAGTCATGGGAACTAAGCATTATGTGTCCGATTCACAAGAATGGATCGATAAATGACCCTAATAATTATCGCGGTATTTCCCTCATAAATACAATTTGCAAAATATTTTCTACAATCCTTAAAAACCGATTATATACGTGGGCTGAACAGAATAATAAAATAGACGAGGCACAAGCTGGGTTTCGAGAAGGTTACTCTACTGTTGATAATATGTTTATTTTACAAGCGTTAGCGCAAAAATACCTATCTCGAAAGGGAGGTCGCTTCTATTGTCTGTTCGTTGACTTCGCTAAAGCGTTCGATACGCTGCGGCATTCAATTCTCATGGCTAGCCTAATGAGTAAAGGTGTGCACGGGAAATTTCTAAAAATTGTCAGTAGCATGTACGGTAACTTATCTGCTTGTGTTAAATCACATGATCATTTAACGGAGAGTTTCCCGTGTAAGATTGGTACAAGACAAGGGGATGTAAGCAGTCCTCTGATGTTTGTGCTTTTTATAAATGACTTATGTACTCTTCTGAGAGAGAAATGTCAGACTGGTATATTTGTAACAAATGACATTCCTGACATATTAACGCTGTTATTTGCGGATGATTTGGGAAACTGTGCAGAAACTACGATACAACTACAAAGACAAATAAATGTTATTAAAGATTTCTGCGATAAGACAGGTATGAGAGTAAATCTCTCAAAAACCGAAGTAATAGTCTTTAGAAAAGGTGGACCGTTGCGTAACTATGAAAAATGGACTTTTGGGGATAGTCCGATAAAAACAACGTCCTTGTATAAATATATGGGGCTCATATTTACTCCCAAACTTTCATGGTCAAATGCAAAACGAAAATTAGCAGCACAGGCTAAAAAATCTATAAAAGCTGTTCAATATTATCAAAGTAAGTTTGGTTACTTTCACAGTACAGAAATGTTTAAGATTTTTGATGCGATGGTCAAACCCATACTGTGTTACGGTTCAGAAATTTGGGGCTTCGCATATTCCGACAAAATCGAATCGGTACAGTCACGAGTATGTAAATCGTTCCTTGGTATCAACTTTTCGGTAAATAATAGCATGGCTATCGGCGAGTGCGGAAGACTACCGTTATGCCACGAATATTATTCAAGATGTATAAAATATTGGTGTAAACTCCTACAAATGCCTAATACTAGATATCCAAAAAGTTGTTACAATATGCTTAAATCGTTGGACGATGTAGGTCGGAAAACATGGGCATCAGAAGTTAGACATCTTCTTTTTAAGTTTGGATTCGGTTTCGTATGGATAGCCCAAGATATAGGTAACCCTGATATATTTATGTCCCAACTCAAGTTAAGGATCGCAGATTGCTTAAAACAAGATTGGCACAGTAGTATCGATAATTCTTCGCGATGTGACCATTACAAACACTTCAAATCTCTTTTAAACGTTGAGAAATACATTAGTTTAGATATGCCATTTCATTTGAGAAAAGCTATGGCACGATTTCGATGCTCAAGTCATAAACTAAATATAGAGACGGGTAGACATGTCGGCGTGGATAGAGAAGAACGCATTTGCACTCATTGTCTTGTTCATAATGATATTGAAGTTGTTGAGGACGAGTACCATGCGTTTTTCTTTTGTCATAGATACACAGATTTGCGTAATCGATATCTACATTCAATATCCGCCAATAAATCCATCGAAACGTTTTATTCTCTTCTTTGTTGTACAAATAAAACAACGATATTTAGAATTTCATCTTTTATTCATAACATGTTAAAGATCAGAGATCAACAGGTATGAAGTATAGTTCGTACTCACAGTTAAATATTGAAATTTAGTTGGAATTGTATGACATTTGAGCAGGTGGGGTGTTATAGTTCACATTATGTATTATACTTGTATTGTGGGCCGGAGGCCTTGGATTACTTAATAAAGAATTATTGTATTATGTAACTGGAGATGTCAAACCAGTCCGTGTTGTACCTCATACAGCATTTTTTTCCGTCTCTCTTCAAGGCTGCCCCATTGTAGCTTGTCAACCATTGAAGTGACACACCCAGTAGTCCTTAAAAGCCTATCTTGCTGCTCTACATTGTACGTGCTCTAGTGCTTTGGTGTCCTTCTGGTGATTGGGATCCCATACAGCTGAAGCATATTCTAGGGCTGGTCGGACCATTGTGGTGTAGGTGGCATCTTTAACTTTGGTGGTACAGTCGTTGAAGTTACGGCGTAGGAAGCCAAGGGTCCTGTTTCCTTTCCCAACTGTGATAGTACAGTGTGCAGACCAGGATAAATCATTTGTGATAGTGACTCCCAAGTACTTGCTGGCCTCAACAGTCTCTAACTTTTGATCATGGAGAGTTTACTGTGTTGGTTGTACCCGTTTACGTTTAGACGGTGCTATGCGGATAACATTGCATTTTTCGTCATTGAAGCTCATCTGCCATGTCTTCTCTCACTCTTCTAGTGCCGTGATATCCTGTTGTAGGAGGTCACTGTCGTGTTGATTTGTTTTCGGTCTAATTAGGAGAGAGTCGTCTGCAAAGTGCCGAGTGTCTGATGGTTTCGCTGAGTCGGGCATATCATTGATATAGGACAGGAACAAAAGGGGACCAAGAACGGTGCCTTGGGGAACTCCAGATAGTACATCTAGGGATGAAGAGTGGCATCCTTCAAGGAGTGTTTCCTCTCATCAAGGAACGATTGTATCCATCTGTTGGTTTGCCCTCTGACACCATAACAAGCCAGTTTGTACAGCAGACGAGTATGTGGCACTTTATCGAAGGCCTTCGATAATGTCATGTTTTTGCTCGTATAAACCAGTGAAGTAATCCTATTACTGCATATTTTACAAACCGCCCAAATATGTTTAAGTTCACTAATCTTCTAAATACAGATAACAAATAACTGCTGATAAAACTAGCAATGTTTTGTAAGAAAGCCTGTAAAATAAGAGATAATGCATTAAATAACCAATATAGGGTTGCATTTATATTTGAGATTGTAATATATTATTTCGTGTAAATGGTAACATCCAAGAATAACACTCTCACTTCACTCAACTATTATTCCTTTTCTGTCAACTTTATTATATTTGTTTACATGCATGCATGGAAATCATGATTCTGTATGACGATGAGCTGTATATGCTTAAGTCAAAATAAAATATATGTTCTGTTCTGTTAAAGGGACACACGACAATCTTGACCTGTTTATCAAGCACTGACTTTATATATCCAGTATCATTTTGACTTTAAACCTGATTGCATATAATTAATTAAAATTATATGCAGATTTTCAGTAGCACTGCGGATCTTCGGATTTAAGTGTAAAATTTCCGAATTTTTTATCAAAACAAAATGTTCATGTTTTAACAATTATATTTTCACAGTTTATCAGCTATTTCCCCAATTGGTCCTGTTACACTCCGTAGTCAGAGGAGTATTTACAAGTGCCAAATCAACGGGGGTCACCCGTGTAATGCACTGACTGAATTATATGACTGAATATACAATTAACAACTAAGGGCATAATTAGTTCCTTCGTTGACATAATGGCATGTGCAATAACAGCAATATTTATGTGACTTGTTTAATTGGTCAAGCTAACTGAAATCGCAAGTGTAAGGAACTAGCCACTCCTAGTGTATGGTAACACTATAACAACTGCTGCTGTTTACGATGATTATAAGAGTTATGAAGACTTCAAGTTGTATTTGCATTAATCATCTGTTTAGAAAAGTAAGTGCACTTTCATAAAAAAATACGATGGTAGAAATTAGTCTTTCTAATCGAATTACTATGCTAATTTATTATTTTCTATAACTACCAAACAATGCATCAATTTGTATTAATTGCACATATAATTTAAATTTGCGCTTTAAAAACTGTAGTGCGAAAATCAAGTCGCGTACTCAAAATGTTCATTTTAAAATGTTCTTGGCACGCTTTAAATGTTAAATTTTAAAAATCTCAGGATTTTGCGTTAACAAGTTTTGGCAGGCCTCTTTCTTTAATTAAAGAAGACATAACATTCGTCATAAGTAAACACCATGAAATAAAATAAGTGTTTTTTTACATTCTTCTTCTTTTTTTCTTCCTTTTTTCTCTCTTTAATTGTCCAATGTTATGTATCCAACCGAAGTTCAGTCAACATATTTATAGGCCTCAAATAAAGTCCCACACCACCTTTGATTTACGTTTGTGTTTGCGTAGATTCCGACCTCGTCTTTTGATAAAATATCTACTTATTGTAACCTAATATGCTGTGATGTGTATTTTTCAAATTACGATCAATTAACGTGATATTTTTAACAATAGCCCCATACACAAGTCGGCAATTATTACGTTTTGAAAGAAGATTGATACAGTTATATTGAAGTTTTGATTGCGCGTTTATCAGTACACCCTATCAGTACACACTATTGGAATATAAAGGCAGCGACTTGCTTAGCACGTAAGTATTTGTTATACATTTGACGTAACATTTTCTTTACACTAATTTTCTTATAATATAGAGAAAAACATGTTTAAAATATATATCATCTGTTGTTTTATTCCTTTTATTTAGGGGTCAGTGTTTTATATCAAAATGGTTTCAATATATTTTTTTATTATTCTTCATGATTATTTTTATTCAGAAAATGACAATGGTTCGCCCATAAACATACAACACACACATGCGTGGCGCAGTCGGTAGCGCGGCGGATTTGTAACCGGAGGCCCCGGGTTCAATCTTCCGTGGTGCCACTGAGTTTCGTCGGTGTGTTCTTGGGCAAGACACTTTCCCCTAACCTCGTCCGTCGGATGGGGACGTAAACCGGGCGGTTCCGTGTATCGGTCTATCCTCCGAGCACGTTAAAGAACCATAGGAATCTATTCGATAATAAGAGTAGGACACGATTCCCGGATTCCTATGTTTCCTTCCCCTCTCTCTGGGGCGGCTCTAAATAATGATGAGCCATTAAACAACATTCAGTTCAATTCAATTCACACATGTGGACACCGAGGCATATACTACACGTTATACATTGTTCGGATTATGTTCTAATTTCTTCTTAATTCAATTGTTACTCCGGACAGTTAAACTTCGAAGTTTGATACAGAGAAAGACGATATTAACATCATAGCGCTATAATATTAGCGGGCGTTATTATACATGTTATGTGCCAATATGTCGGCAAGGTGCCAATATTACTTAATTCCAGGCCTGCCAAACGGTAATTTGAACTTTGGATAAATTCCGAATTCTCCGGATTTTTCATTTGTTCTCCGGATATCCGGATTTAAGTGTACATTCTCCGTAGTTTCCATCAATTATTTTTTCATGATTTAACAGCTATATGTTCACAGTTTATCAGCTATTTTAAGCATTGATCATGTTACGCTCTCTAGTCAGCGATGCATTTGATGCAAACCCCGGGACTCTTGAATTGAATTGGGGTTTTAAGGCGCACCAACACATTACAGGTTATATGGCGCCTAACAGGCATGAACATGCCAGGCTCATCTTCCATGTACATCGAGATAAAATATGGAAAATGGGCCTAGAACCTTCTCGCCCTGAACTGCAGTGTTGCTGCAAATTCTATCGTAAAAACTCCATTTACGCTCGAGCCACGTGCATTGTTTTTCTGCCACTGCTCTTAGTGATGTGAGCGAGATGGCACCTGAAACAATGCAGGGGTCATGATGAAGACCTTTAATGAGCATGAACAAAAAATGACAAAATGAATATGAATTGGGGGGGGGGGGGGGGGGCGGGGGGGGGTCCTACCCTTCTGCATGTGACGGTGTGTTTGCAGTGGTTGTATTCTACCCCGGCAACCACACGGGGATGAAAGATTTGAACACTAGATAAATTAGTCATTATGAGACAAAATCAACATGTTTTTAATTTTGGCAACTGTGTTGTATAATGTTATAATATGAATATGATAGACATCTGAAATAGTGTCAGTTTTCAGCAATGTTAATTTACATTAGAAGAAAGGGGTTAATGTTAGATGTCACTGATTATTGACTATTTATCAAAGGGACAATGATTTTTTAAAAGCTCGCGGCACCTCGTTAGTTCTTCCACATGACTTCCATTTTTGCTATAACTAATATTAATCATAAGAATAACATAAAGGAAATAGTGTTTGAATATTACTAACTATTAATATTCCCAGTGGACTTTGAATCCAAAGATTACGTGTTCGAGCCCGACTTGCGCCACTTGGTTTATTCGGTGAGTCCTTACGCAAGTTAAGCATGACTTTTTCCTTGAGCAATGAACGTTCCCAAATACAAAGTAAACCGGGTTGTCCTGTGTATTGGAGTATATCACACGAGGACGTTTAAGAAGTATACGAATCTTAGTTCTCTCTCTCTCTCTCTCTCTCTCTCTCTCAATAACCTAAGACAATGTGGTAACTTAATTGAATTCTGTTTAACGGCTCGTTAACACATTATCATTGAATGATCCTGTTTAAATGTATGCAATGTTTCAAGTTGAACAGAAAATGGATCTTGGAATGCATAATAATAATAATAATAATAATAATAATAATAATAATAATAATAATAATAATAATATAATAATAATAATAATAATAATAATAATAATAATAATAATAATATAATAATAATAACAATAGTCTTTATTTACAGAGGGTAACACATTTAGTTATAAACTAATCTTCCATGAGGCCCTCTATTATATACAAATTTACAAATGACAAATGACAGAACAAATCAAATAAATCAGTAATCAATAAAGGCAATATTGTTTTTAAATATAACATGTTTGCATTCAAACTAAACGTTGCATACACTTCAACAAACGTTCACTCGTTTACCCTAAATGTGTACAAAAAGATGAATACATACATTGAAGCTATGGAAAAAGAAAAGAAGCAAGGATAATTAATAACAGCAAAAAAGTAAATGGAATAGGAATAACATATACATATGAACAAATGGTGCAAATTACTATTTAAATATATGCAACAAAATTATTTCACAAGCCCTGTCCGCTTTACTTAAAAATGGTGTATTAAAATATGGAAGTATTTGATTCGAACATTATACATTCTCAAAGATGGATTCGTGACTCTTGAAGTGTTTGTAAGAATTTTTAAAACCTGTAACACGTGTTACACTCACTGCATTTGTGTGTGTGTGGAGTTTGTCCTTATACCTTCGCTAAACATAGGTTATCCTATATATTTCTATGACTGTTGGAACGGTACTTGACTTTATGAAGTCATAATCCAATTATCGGCATCTGTTTAAGATTTATTTCCGTACACATAAATGACGTGCTGTTGCCTTCAATGACGCTTTTATTTTATCTTTCAGACGATGACTTTCCAATACTTGAACGCAAATAAGAACCCGAAAAACGGCTTGTACGAAGGAAAGCCGTATGATCCGACAGTGAAACCGTATAAACCAACATTGTATAAACCCAAACCATATGTGGATCCACTCAAAAATTCCAAACCTGTGGAGTATAAACATAAGGTAAGTTAATCAAATTTAAAACAGCCCGACGATTACTTTATGAAACGGACATGAACGCAACGTTTACGCAATTATATCTCTTGACTATTTCGAAATAAGCGAATTTCAGCTTGTGAACGCGATTCTTCAATAAAATGTTTCAGATTTGTTAACGTTGATATGAAGGTTTAAAGCCCCTATCCCGCCACCAGCAGGCACATTTTATAACAGATAAACACAGTTTCTAAACCTACTGACGATAGACGAATTAAATATATATAACATATATAAGGTGAATTAACTTACATATTTTGAGATTCCAAACTCTACAGACATCTACTGTTTTAACCAGTCAGGCCAAACATCAGAACTGGAGCGTCGAATTAAGAATTACCGACTCTTAATTCATTTTTACAGATATTCAATCACAGGTATTTTAAGAACCCCTGAATAAACCTATACTTTTAATCGGCACATACTACATTATTATAACCTGACCACCTGGATATAGTCTTGATTAATGGTTTAATAGTGTAATTTTGCCGTTATTTGTCGGGTTGGTTCTTTAATAAGAGTGTATCCCGTACCATATACCGTTCGACATTTTTCACCGATCAAGTTGATTAATTCTTATGCCCTTTCCATAACCGCTGAACTGGTTGATGTTCATGTATGTATCATTGCTAGTCTGTATGTCATACGTCGAATTCAGAGTCGTCTGTTAAAGGTCACGGTCAAGGTCATTCTATATTTATGTCCTGTCCGGTCCTTAGCTCATAAACTGACGCTAAGATAGGATCCATGTTCAATATCACGGGCCCATTGTCTTGCAGTTGTATTTGGTCCGCAAGCTGTTTCATATCAACTATTTTTCTCTAACACTACTTTACAGATTACGCACATACACGACACTTGTTTATTGCGCACGGGTGCGAATTCAGGCGCGTTTATATTGTGTATATAGAGTTAGGTTTCTCAAAATATGTAAGTTATATATATACCTCGTCATCAGTAGGTAGTTATATATATACCTCGTCATCAGTAGGTAGTTATATATATACCTCGTCATCAGTAGGTAGTTATATATATACCTCGTCATCAGTAAGTTATATGTATACCTCGTCATCAGTAAGTTATATATATATCTCGTCATCAGTAAGTTATATATATACCTCGTCATCAGTAGGTTATATATATACCTCGTCATCAGTAAGTTATATATATACCTCGTCATCAGTAAGTTATATATATACCTCGTCATCAGTAAGTTATATATATACCTCGTCATCAGTAAGTTTAGAAATGGTGTGTAATATGTTGTAAAATTTGCCTGTTGATGGGAGGATACGGTCTTTACAGCATGTGTTTATTTTGGCGTTAATGTCGGACGCTATCTTTAACTTATCTATTGTTCCCCCGATGCCAGCTATCTATTACTCAATAGACCCCTGTCTCCCGATGCCAGCTATCTGTTACTCAGTAGACTCCTGTCTTTCTATTTAAGCCGATAGTGAAGTCCAGTTCTCCATATATGGCCACAGGTTAAAATATGAGATTATAGTTTCATTAAAAATTGCCAAATATCCCAATCAACGCTATTTTACTAACATCATGAATTAAAATGTTAGATGACCTTCATTCGTTATCCACAGGAATACAAACCGCCGCAACACAAGTACGAGTATAAACCATACACCAGCTTCCATGTGTACAAAGCTCCCGACATTGATCCTCTGACGGGGAAGCCACGAAAGCCTAGGATTATACACAAGAAAGAACCACCTCCACCCAAAGTAAGTAGTTATATTCCATGACCATGATCATCAGCAGCAGGAGCATCCAGGGGCGGATCCAGGATTTCAGCATAGGGGTGGGCGTAAGATTTTGGTCAATTTTCGGGTCCGTTTCTAGCCTCATAAAACGGTTGCGGTAGTGCATTGATAGGGTAAAATGTCCGTTTTCAAATAAAAGGATTTAACAATATGTTAATTAAAGCAGTCATTAGCCATTATGCGTCGAGCGAGCGAAACGAGCGAGAAATGTTTTATACTGAGGGCGTGCATCGAAATTGATTGATATTTTATCTACAGTAACATGGACATACATGTATGATCCGGAATTGTTAGTAGGGGAGGGGCGCGCGCCGGGTGCGCTCCCACTGTATCCGCTAGTGGCATCAGCAGCAGCAGCAGCAGCAACAGCATCATTAGTCAATCATCATCATCATCTGCAGCAGCAGTAGCAGCAGCAACAGCAACATCATCATCATCATCAGCAGCAGCAGCAGCAACATCATCATCATCATCATCATCTGATCATCATCATCATCATCAGTATCATCATCATCTGATTATCATCATAATCATCATCATCATTATCATCATCATCATTATTATCATCATCATCATTATCATCATCATCATCACCAGGTGACTCACCATATTTGTTTTCTTTATCACCAAGGACTTCAGAAAAATGGACTAGTAGCTCCGTTGCCCGACGTTCAGCATATAAAGGGCAGTGCTAGTACTGGTCGTCCTGGTATCAATTTAATCTGATAGGGTGGGGTATCATGACATGTGTCTACGGGTGGTATTCCAGTGTGGCAGCCCTATAGTGTGAGAATTGAGCTCACTGCTACAAGACATAGTCGTGAGATGACTGATAAATTGTTAATAGCGACGTTAAACACATACAAACATACAAACATAAATTGCTTTCTTCATCATATCGTTTATTTTGAAGACATATTTTATTCATTAGTGAACTGAAGAAATCAGAAGAGGCGAAATAATGAAACGCAAACAATACGTCAAATTGACATTATACATATATTTGTTACAACTGAATTACATACAATTTAATGATCAAACACACACCAGCGAAATAATAAAACAGGAATGAGCTTATACGCACCTTTTTAGAACTTCTTCTAATCAAAAACTTAAATTATTACAAAAGGATGACTGGAATAATTTGACATTCTGCGTGCTTATATTGATTCAGGTTTTATATTTCAGATTGAGCCAGCGTATTTTCCAGGGAAGATCGGCAGTTCAGTCGGAAGCTTAAAAAGAACATTTAAAATACAGCAAGACTTGAGATATGTTTGACGTTTGTAAATTCAGATCAAATATTGACGCCGGTAAATGCAGTGCTATCGCCGTGGACGGCGACTTGAGCAGTGGTTTTACCCTAGAAGTCCACCATCCCACACTGTCTAATGCACAACCTAAATACTTGTAACGATCCGAGCAAAGCTCTCTTGTACGGTGTCCGGTTGGGGCCAGATACACTGTCGCATTGTCGTGGACGACAATGCGACGCCCGACAACGCGACATCGCGACATCGCGATACGACAGTGCGACATTGCGATACGACAACTCGACATTGCGATACGACATCACGACATTGCGATACTACATCGCGACAATTATGTCATTATGTCGTATTTTAATGTCGTGATGTCGTATCGCGATGTCGTGATGTCGTATCGCGATGTCGCACTGTCGGGCGTCGCATCGCGACATTACGACAATTGAAAGAATGTCGCGTTGTCGTGGGCGACATTACGACATTACGACATAATGTCACGTTGTCGTGAGCGACAATGCGATGCCCGACAATGCGACATCGCGATACGACATCGCGACAATACAATACATAACGACATCATTATCGCGATGTCGTATCGCAATGTCGCGATGTCGTATCGCAATGTTTCGACATTGCGATGTCGCACTGTCGTATCGCGATGTCGCGATGTCGCGTTGTCGGGCGTCGCATTGTCGCCCACGACAATACGACATTGTATCTGGCCCCAACCGGACACCGTACTCTTGGACTATTGTTACCGCATTTCGCCCGTCTTTGTCATGTGTCGTCATCTGTTCTTTCATTCTCGTAAACCACTTGTTTGCAGTTTTATTCCAATGTTTGTGGGCAATGTTGACGCTGAATATATATTTTTTTAATGTGGATGCAAGCAGGGAGTACGTTATACATAATATATATATAACGTACTCCCTGATGCAAGGAACGACAACTCTGGGAAGAGATTGTGTTTTGTTGAACCGCGCCTCGTGCAAAACAAACCGGACCTGAACCGCGCCTCGTGCTAAACAAACAGAACCTGAACAACACCTGCTAAAATCATATTTTGATTGTTATGCCATTTTTGTCATGAATAAAAACAGTTTTAGAATTTCGGATTCTTCTGTAAAAAGCGTGATTTATCAGAAAATGCTTATTAAAACCATAGACATCAATCATGTCTATGTTAAAACGTAAAATGAAACAGTTGATGAAGTATTCGGAAGCCTTGTAACTTAGAGAAATACGCCGTCAAATAAATAGAATAGAATTAAACTTTACAAACTATGCCAAATAAATATATATCTAACATGATTTATGAAAATACTCAATGCTGACTGGCTATTGAGGAGTTTTTAAAAAGCTATATAAACCTCTGCCGTCACGTCCTTCAACCGTTAGATATAGAACGTAATTTTAAACGATTTTCAAAGTCGGAAAACATCCAAAACAACGATTACGTTAGTTTAAGGCAATGTTACGTTCAATCAACAAATTGAACTTGTTCGAAACACGATAAAGTTGAATATTTTCTTCGTTTGGTGCTGAGAGATGGACGTACATTGTAAGTTGTGAGAATGTGTTTGTATTATGTTCAATCTTTCGAAAATGTATGTATAAAGTACATAAAAATCCGATTCAGATAACTTATAAATTATTTCCAGCGGGTTTATATTGTGCGAAATCGAAACCTGTACTGGTGGTTGGGACTTGAAACACATCGAAACCGCGGGTCTACGGTCCTTGGTATCGATGGTCTCCCAGTCCCGCCCACCATGCAGGTTTTAATCTTGGACAATATAAACCCGCTGGAAATATTTTATTTCTTAATGATTGCCCTGATGTGTAATTAAGAAATCTAACATGGTTTATTAAACTACTCCATGTTGATTGGTTATTGGGGTGGTCTGAAAAAAGCTATATAAACCTCTGACGTCATGTACGTCAACCGTTAAGACGTCATTTTAAACGCCATTAAACTGGGGGAGTGTGTGGAGCGGGGCATGCTCCCTCTGTTGTTGTTTTTAAAAACTTAGCTATGTAATAGCGCGTTTTGGTGTATCTGACAGGACACTTGTGAGGTTTTTAAAGAATTATTTTTTTGACACATTTGTGAATTAAACATTTGACAATGTGGAATTACCTACACTGTAAATAATAGTGACCCTAACCCCACCCAACCCCATCCCCCACCCCCTACTCCCCACACAACCCCACACTTCCCCCTACTCTGCGGCTTCAGTTTTTATTGCATTTTCATTTTTTTTCATTTTTCAAATTGATGTGCCCGGGCCTGTATGGCCTAATAGTAGCTACGCCGATAGATCATGTACAATTACGTTGTATCTTCTGAACGCGCTAGGCATAAAACAGTAAGCGTGCAGGGCAAACTGGTATTGCGCATGTTAAATATATCCCTTTTTTTCAATTAATTCATGGAGATGTTACAGTGTATTATTTTGTAATTTTATGTTTATGGATAGCTCCGGTAAAATGTATGTTTTTGTATAATGTTTGCGAAAATGTGGACAGTTTTAAATGCAGGTGTGAATGGTTTCACAGATAACATTTGAAATCGGCTTTTATTTGTATTAAAGGGATTGTAGCGACACAGCCAAACCATCTTTATTATTGAGAGTTCTGAAATACTTGAATAAGGGTGAACGAATTATCAAAATCGGATGACAAACAGAGAAGATATGATCATTTGAAGTTTCTGTTGAAACGGATATGGAAGAGGCCATTTTGAGAGCTAGGACATCACGGTTCTAAATGACCATATATGGAATATTTATAATTACGAAAAATTAATGAATTATAGGGAAAAAATGACCGCAACTGTTTGAAAAATATGTAATACTTAATGGCAATAATGCTTTATATGACCAGTAAAAAAAATCATTCATTTGCAGTGATTTTCTTCGTTTTAAATGATATTTATCAATATTCCATATATAGTAATATGGAACTATGGCATCATAGTTCTAAAAATGGCGGCTCCCATGTTCGTTTTAGAACAACCTTTCTGTGGTCATATCTTTTTTGTTTATCATCCGATTTTGATAATTCTTTTACCTTTTTCCAAGATTTTCAGAACTGTCAATAACAGAGCTTGTTTGGCTGTGTCGCTATATTAGATTTAAATGAAAGATTAGGTCACAAAGGACGTTGACCAAGATAGCAATTCATACCTGAGGGGTATTGGTTTAAGTATAGATAAATTGGCGTTTATTGCATCAAATATTACTTAGACATTTATATTGTCCGGGTTACCATGGTAACCGCTATGGAATGCACATTTCTATACAAGGGATTTTTGTGGGGTAGGATTGAGAAAAGTTAGTTCAGGTTTGGATTTGAATTACAGCGGTTATGTTATCCGTGTGTTAATGAAAATTGGACTATCCATTTCATGATTTGTTAATATTCATATTAGAAATTGCATTTTATACTTTTAATGTTTGGTATTTCCAACATTTAGACATTGATAACATGATATATTGGCTTTCCAATAAATAACTTACTGTTTGGCAATATGTGATATGAAGATAAAAAGGAAATATTAAAACAACAAACATCAGAAGAATTCGACTTTATCTTTCATTGAATTTTCCTTCAGAAAAATAGGACTAGTAAAATATAGACTATAACAGAGACATCGGGTGATTTAATGCAAATTTGACGAAATATTACAATAATACCCGACACGTGTTTGAAATAAAAAGCGGCATTAAGACAGAACGCAGCAATTAGCAAGTGCTTACAAAGATGCCAACGTTTTCAGTGGATCTCTTGATTCATAGTCTCGTCTGGAGTATGGGAGGTGTATCCAGTTCTCCATTATGTTTGTTCTCTTTGTGCATATGCCTCCTAGCAAAGAGCAGAGCCAACACAGTTAGCAAAAAACTTCCCGCTTTTAGCCCGGCGTCAATTGAAACCAAGTTAAACCGCATGCCTGAAATTAAACGTAATATACTTTAATACTGTTTACAGGCAATTGTCTAATATAGTAATATGAATACTGCTGATTGTAAAATAGTCTTAAGAGAGAAATAATACAGTTAAAACGATGCCATATGTATAAATGTAATATAGTAATATGAATAAAGCGAAACAAGTGCTGATTGTAAAATAGTCTTAAGAGAGAAATAATACAGTTAAACCGATGCCATATGGCTAAACTCACTCTACAAAAAAATCGTATACTTCTCTTCACCACTTGGGAATCTATGGAATATTGTTTTTATTTAAACAATATTTTATTCAAGTAATGAATGGGATTGGACAACAGGCAATGCCTGTGTAAGACCTCTCCCGTATCAAGGTACATATAAACAATACATTCATATCAAACATAACATAACATTTGGAATTGTAGTACAGCTTACATCCATTGGTTTGACAATTAATTTAGGGAATATTGTTGAACATGACTATAAGTAAGCTGTTCGAAATATCCAGTTTACAGCATATGCTCGATCAATTTGCTTTTCTCCAATTGTCCACAATTTGTAGAGACCCTGCTAAGTTTTAATTTCACTATCCGTAACTGATCTAGGTTTTAAAAAACACACCTCAGTTATGCCCATCCGTGTCTGAAAGCATGCACATGCTTCATATCGAATATCGAATGGAAATTATTTGCAAAGTATAAAAAATACACAAAAAGCGAATTACACAGTTTTATATACTTTTGCAACGGACTTAACAAAATATCGCAATTCAGGCTTTAGGCGAACATGTTGTATATAGTATGTTGTTGATTTACTGCTGTCGTTGACAAATAAAGTTGCATTTACTTATAACAAAAATAAATCCATTATACGCTTGTACTCTGTGAATACCCACTGTAGTGAATCCTCACTGTAGTGAATACCCACTGTAGTGAATCCTCATTGTACCCTACTGGCTTTAACCCGATTGCAGATTGGCCATAAACGAGTCTATGTCCATATCCAGTGACCCCAAGCTACTTCGGAACTATATTCTAGTATATAAACTCAACCGTGCTGTGTTTATGTAATATTAGATATATAAGAAGATTTCACCGCCACGCTGGCAATCTCAGCGGTGTCTTAGTCGTGGATTCGACCCACGGCCGGGTCACAGCGGTGGATTAGTCGTGGGTTCGATCCACGACCGGGTCACAGCGGTGGCTTAGTCGTGGGTTCGATCCACGCCCGGGTCACAGCGGTGGCTTAGTCGTGGGTTCGATCCACGCCCGGGTCACAGCGGTGGCTTAGTCGTGGGTTCGATCCACGCCCGGGTCACAGCGGTGGCTTAGTCGTGGGTTCGATCCACGCCCGGGTCACAGCGGTGGCTTAGTCGTGGGTTCGATCCACGACCGGGTCACAGCGGTGGCTTAGTCGTGGGTTCGATCCACGCCCGGGTCACAGCGGTGGCTTAGTCGTGGGTTCGATCCACGCCCGGGTCACAGCGGTGGCTTAGTCGTGGGTTCGATCCACGCCCGGGTCACAGCGGTGGCTTAGTCGTGGGTTCGATCCACGACCGGGTCACAGCGGTGGCTTAGTCGTGGGTTCGATCCACGCCCGGGTCACAGCGGTGGCTTAGTCGTGGGTTCGATCCACGGCCGGGTCACAGCGGTGGCTTAGTCGTGGGTTCGATCCACGCCCGGGTCACAGCGGTGGCTTAGTCGTGGGTTCGATCCACGCCCGGGTCACAGCGGTGGCTTAGTCGTGGGTTCGACCCACGGCCGGGTCACAGCGATGGCTTAGTCGTGGGTTCGATCCACGCCCGGGTCACAGCGGTGGCTTAGTCGTGGGTTCGATCCACGCCCGGGTCACAGCGGTGGCTTAGTCGTGGGTTCGACCCACGGCCGGGTCACAGCGGTGGCTTAGTCGTGGGTTCGACCCACGCCCGGGTCACAGCGGTGGCTTAGTCGTGGGTTCTATCCACGGCCGGGTCACAGCGGTGGCTTAGTCGTGGGTTCGATCCACGGCCGGGTCACAGCGGTGGCTTAGTCGTGGGTTCTATCCACGGCCGGGTCACAGCGGTGGCTTAGTCGTGGGTTCTATCCACGGCCGGGTCACAGCGGTGGCTTAGTCGTGGGTTCTATCCACGGCCGGGTCACAGCGGTGGCTTAGTCGTGGGTTCGATCCACGGCCGGGTCACAGCGGTGGCTTAGTCGTGGGTTCTATCCACGGCCGGGTCACAGCGGTGGCTTAGTCGTGGGTTCTATCCACGGCCGGGTCACAGCGGTGGCTTAGTCGTGGGTTCTATCCACGACCGGGTCACAGCGGTGGCTTAGTCGTGGGTTCGACCCACGGCCGGGTCACAGCGGTGGCTTAGTCGTGGGTTCGACCCACGGCCGGGTCACAGCGGTGGCTTAGTCGTTGGTTCTATCCACGGCCGGGTCACAGCGGTGGCTTAGTCGTTGGTTCTATCCACGGCCGGGTCACAGCGGTGGCTTAGTCGTGGGTTCGATCCACGACCGGGTCACAGCGGTGGATTAGTCGTGGGTTCGATCCACGCCCGGGTCACAGCGGTGGCTTAGTCGTTGGTTCTATCCACGACCGGGTCACAGCGGTGGCTTAGTCGTTGGTTCTATCCACGACCGGGTCACAGCGGTGGCTTAGTCGTGGGTTCGATCCACGCCCGGGTCACAGCGGTGGCTTAGTCGTGGGTTCGATCCACGCCCGGGTCACAGCGGTGGCTTAGTCGTTGGTTCTATCCACGACCGGGTCACAGCGGTGGCTTAGTCGTTGGTTCTATCCACGACCGGGTCACAGCGGTGGCTTAGTCGTGGGTTCGATCCACGCCCGGGTCACAGCGGTGGCTTAGTCGTGGGTTCTATCCACGGCCGTGTCACACCAAAGACGTCATAGCAATTGTGCTGGTATCTCCATTAATTGACGTCCAGCATACAGAGGTTTAATTACACTAAATCAGCCGGATGTTCTCGCCTGGTGTAGTCGAAAGTTGCTATGTATGAAAGGGTGCTAATCTTTTTTTTCTTTAAAAACCCTTTTTAGTGCTGTTTCCTGTTATTTTTTGGCTGTAACTGTATTCTGGACATGTTGTTGATATTTGAAAATGCAGCTCATCATGTTTTTGACAGTTTTTGATATAAATTTGAGAAGTGAAAGTAGACAGGGTATGCAATTGCAAGGGGTAAAAATAGTGTTGACCTTTGTCCCGGTGTTAGTATACAGCTGAAGAAATGTTGCTTAGAAGATATTCAACCCCCTATTTCCTTGTTAATGTTTAGTAGCAGACATGTTTATTTGCATGATAAAGTAAGTTTCCCAGAATTCTAACCAGGTTTGAGTTTTTAACAGGTTGTCAACATTCTAACTTTACCATGGAAGCGACATGGAGACTCATTTACGCTACTATAACCTAGAGGGTTGTGATAGTACTGGTCGGCCCGGTGTCAGTATAATATGCCTGGGTGGGGTATTATGTTACGTGTCTACGACGTGCTATTTCAGTGGAACTATAAAGCGGAGCATTGCGCTGACTGCTACAAGCAGACTAGAAGAATCTTTCATGGGTATCCGGTGAAGATAGGGAATTCCAACACGAGATATAACTGTTTTTATCGGAACTGAGGCTCTGCCGAGGTTATACCTCGTGTTGGAATTGCCCTATCTGAACCGGATAGGCTTCCATGATTAATTCTTTTCTT
Source organism: Cyrtodaria siliqua (assembly GCA_037043455.1). NCBI lineage: Eukaryota > Metazoa > Mollusca > Bivalvia > Adapedonta > Hiatellidae > Cyrtodaria > Cyrtodaria siliqua. The sequence goes on from JAWPHD010012273.1 coordinate 71,766, forward strand.
GCATATCCGGTTCATTCTGCTCGTTGACGTCGCCAACTACTAACGTTTTGCATGTTTGTTTACACAATGACGTCATGTAACTGTCATTGTTGACTTTTATATTTCCCCATGTGTAAGATCAGGCTTTCCATCATCACCTTAGTCTAGATTATCTGCGACGCTTGCTTCTTTTCAAGACGACACACGTATAGAACAGTCCTCCTAAACAAAGTTTGATTTTTGCCGATACACTGGTATCGTTTCTGATTGCTGAGATAGGAACACCTGCTATCCAAGATAAACAGAAAGGCAGAAAGACAATACATTTATTAATAAACAAAGAGGGAAACTTCATCATTATATCGCCGAACTAAATGCGGAAATACATTAACAAAAAAAAAAATACGGTCACGTGCTTTCAGTTTCAAATTTGTTTCTGCACAAACGGTCAAGACGTTTGTATTTACAGTCAAGCGTCGAAGATGATCAAGACTATCCATCACCCATGTAAAACGCGCACAACCGTATCCGGTATGCAAGAAACAGGCATGATATGACAGAATGAAGTACCTACATACTGACATGCATACCGCCACACCGACACTCGCCGACACTCTAGGCGCGGCATCTTTAAAGCTTTACTCGTAATGTATGTATATTTATTTACTATTATTATGTTATTAAACGCGAATTAAACAACTTTAACAATCTCTACCCCGAGTTGTCGTTCCTTGCAATCATACACCTCTGTCAACGTCTCATCAAATACCAAGAATTTTGGCGAACGATGGTAATGCAAAGTTTCTTGATTGCACTAATATTTTCCTTTATATGAAATGCTTAAATTACAAATGAAAACAATTTTTCGGCTTAAATGTTTTAAATATACAGTAAATTATGCTCAGAATTATATTGCGGTAGAATAAAGGTTTGAAATACGCACCACCAAATCGTTCCCATAGGGTTACAGTACAACATTTTGCTTACCAACACTTACCAGTATCACATAGCTCTTAACAACCTACCTTAAATCAAATTACTAACATAAAATATATATCAAAATGTAGAAAATAAGTCGTGTTTCTTTCGACTGTTAACGTGTCAATCAGCAGCCGATAGTTGGTGGTGTCACGGTGTTGAAATTCTGTTCGCCATTTTGATATTTTAGCTATGGTCTTGTGACAAATTATCATTATTATCGCATGCTACTTTCTTAGACGTTGACAGAGGTCAATGTACTGGCCTCTGGGAGAGATTGCCACTGTAAGTGTGTAATGGATATTAACCCATGCATAGGACTGGATGACTGTAATATCTTTAAGGATATATGTCATATTTTAATATATGTATACATATATCTTGTAAAATGGAAATGGAGCCAATGGACAGACGGACGTGGAGTGACCCCCTATACGACAATTGCAATGTTATACATACTGGAGATATCGTATAAGGAACACGAGCCTTTATCCGAGCACGCATTCCCGGTCCACAACACACACATAGAGTCCAAGAGTTTACCGTAAAGGATAGGACCCGGGAGATGAACTGGAATAGAAAAACAACACATTATTTATTTACGACATACATGGATACATATATATATACATTATATAATGTATATATATACGCTAAAGTGTAGTATTTCGTGATTTCATTTTTATGGAGAGATCCGCTAAAATGTGTATTTTCGTATTATGTTTTGCGAAAATGTTGAATATTTTTAGTTGTACATTCAAACACGGCAGGTGTGAATGGGATTAAATATAACTTTTGAAATCGGCTTTTATGTGATAAGTGTGTTTGATAAGATGTTTATATATGTTCGAAATTATATTTTAATGCACGATTATGTCACAAAGGAATTTGAAAAAGATAGCCTTCCACACCTGAGGGGTATTTGTTTAAGTATAAATCAATTATCATTTATTGGATAAGATATTAATAAGACGTTTATATTGTTCTGGTTTCCAGACAAACCGCTATGCACATTTTATGAAGGAAGTTTGTAGATGTATAATTGATAGAGGTCAATTTTGGTTTTAGACCCATATATAGCGGTTATCCGTGTGTAAAGGAATATTGGACTATCCATTTGGAAGTTCGTTAGAAATTTTGTACTTATATTATTAATGTTTGGTGATTCCAACATTTAGACATTGATAACGTGTTATTATACCTCACGTTTATACTCCTGTATAAACTGCCCATACCCCTAGCGTGTAGCAATTTTTACTGTTCACCGGTAAACAATTATTATTATTATGATTTTCCAATAAATACTTAATGTTTGATAATATGTAATATGATGATACAAAGGAAATATTAAAATAACAAAGATCACAAGAATTTAAAGATCACAAGAATTTCGACTTTAGTAACTCGGATGAAACAAACGACTACTATTTCCAGATTCAGGGCCAGCTTTTTTTGCACAGGAGCAGAAGAATGTGCGCTAGTTGTTTACACGATCACTGACATGGTGCACATTAAAATACCACACAATGACGAATTCATAAGAAAAATGGTGGACAGCTTACGTCTATTTTTAATCTCTATTTCAAACCAGCTCCATTAGGGAAGAGGTTTTACAAGACGTACACTGATTAAGACAAACATTTGGATTCAGTAATTATATATATCTTTTATTCAGCAAAATTCCAAAAGGTCATAAGACCCATGAGGATGCAAGACATATATACAAGGTTGACAGTAGGTAGGTACATGCAATAGTTATGTGTACTTATGCAAAAGTACTATTGTTTCAACATCAACACGATATATAATTATAAACAATGGAAGAAATATTTTCAATCATATAGGTTATTTTTACCACCCCACCAATGCATTTTAAAGAGTTTTTAATTGCATACTATATGTGGAGAAGATGACGGTCATTTAAATATAATCACATATATATTTGTATTAAACTGGTATGAATAACAGGTCCATGTGAAGCAGACGTAACGTTATGTTACCATGATTGCCCGACATCAATAAAAGTGCTGATGAAAATATCAATTTATTATGGAGTCTTGGGCAAATTTAAGTCTATAATACTCTATAAAACGAGGTCAATGACCTTGAAGCGCTTCTGGTAGATTTTGATAGCTAGGTCAGCTAGGTCAGCATTCCTGTGAAGAAATAAAAACTGTCAAGTAGTTTCAGTGGAGTAGTCGCTACAAGTTGAACTTTTTACTATATAACTCTAGGTAAACAAAGATGGCCACTGGCAGCCATGTTTAATGTTGAATCAAAATAGTTTTCGACAAGTCCCATATCAATATCACTTACAGCTTTCAAGAAGTAGGCGCTACAAAGTTGTTTTTAAAAATCTATATTTAGTCGTGGGGGCCATCTTGAATTTCCGGCCGACCTGAAATTGTGCTAGGATCAACTAGACATCAAGAGCAACATTCCTGTGAAGTTTCATGAAAATCCGTCTAGTAATTTCAGAGGAGTAGTCAATAAAAAAATTTACTTTACAAACTCTATGTAAACAAAGATGGCCACTGGTGCCCAGGTTTAATTTTGATTCAAAATAATTTTTGACAAGGATCAACATCATGTCATGCTGATCATTTTAGAAAAAGTCCCATATCAATATCACTTATAGTTTTCAAGAAGTAGTCGCTACAAACTTATTTTTAAAAATCTATTTTTAGCTGTGGCGGCCATCTTGAATTTCTGGCCAATCTGAAATTTTGCTAGGACCAACTAGACATCAAGAGCAACATTCCTGTCAAGTTTCATGAAAATCCGCCAAGTAGTTTCAGAGGAGAAGTTGCTACAAGTTTTTTACTATATAACTCTATGTAAACAAAGATGGCCACTGGCAGCCATGTTTAACGTAGAATCAAAACGATTTTTGACAAGAACCAACATCATGTCATGCTGATCATTTTAGAAAAAGTCCCATATCAATATCACTTACAGTTTTCAAGAAGTAGTCACTACAAACTTGTATTTTAAAAATCTATCAACATGGATATTTGCTAGGACCAACTAGATTTCATGGGCACCATTTCTGTAAAGTTTCATGAATATCCATAAAGTAGTTTCAGAGGAGTAGTCGCTACAAATAAAACTTTACGGACAGACGGACGACGCACCACGGCATAAGCTCTGCTGATCTCTGATCAGTCAAGCTAAAAACTACCGGTATTAAAAATGTTAAATTAAACTACTTTATCATATAACTTGCGATTATAAAGTCATACATGTATTTATCATTATTACACTAGTGTAAGAAATATGCAGATGAAGGCCGCATCATCGTGTGTTCTTTTCCGTTAGCTTGGTGTGCATTGGAATCACCTCGTAGATTTTCAGTATTTAAAATAGCGGATTACGGAAATCAATGAGGTAGTTCCTTTGTTTGGTGTGTATAAATGAGTACAAGTTCATATATACATGTAAGCAACTACAATAATTTTTTCTTGTATTCTTTCTTTACAGTTTGGAGTGAATGTCACATTCATGTTTATTTAATACAGAATTCATTAACTTAAGTCGTTGGATGAAATTGACAGCCTCGCATCTGACATATAAATTATAATTGTATTCAATCTGTTTAATAATAATATTATACGATTATTGCCAAATCGATCATCGGCATTGTGTAAAATAATTTACCAATAAAATAAATATGTATGTTGTTTTACCTATAATATTTCAAGTTTTCAGTCCTATTTAGACAGTGTCTACTTGTAGCAGTGAGCTCAATGCTCAACTTTATAGTGTTGCTACACTGTAATATCATTCCATAGATTCATGACATGATACCACAGCCACTCTGTTGCATATAATGACAATACTTTAAAGAAATGCAGCAATTTTGATTTGTTTGAAACTTGAGGCATCCCATTTGTTGTTTTCTTAATCTCAATTTTTTTAATTCAAATAGAATCAAGGCGCCAATTATTTCAAATTGACCTAATGCATTTTTCTATCGTTTTGATAATGTTCTGTCCGCCCTCATTTGCATAGTTATTTCAGTAGCGGATTATCCAAAATATAAAATTATTTCACTCCCTCTCTGTAAGTTATGTGATAAAATTCGATACAGAGCGACATCGAGACAATTTACTTAATCATTGATGTAAAGAAGTCGAATAAAACTTTTAACAAATTATTTATTAAATTGTAGCAAATATAAAGAATCTGATTCTGAATTAAAAATTTAATATGGAAGTGTAAACAATGCCAAATCACATTTTATTAAACGGTCGGATTTTATTCCATTTGTCAAGCATGACTTAATGATTACTAAAATTCTGAAAG
>JAWPHD010012274.1:0-77020 GCA_037043455.1 Cyrtodaria siliqua
ACTTTTTAGAGGAAATGTATTTCAGGCATAAACATTTTCCTTAAAATTTCTCTTTCTGAGACAACAGAAAATTAAAAAATCTCAAGTATTTTCAGTTGTCATAATATTTTGGAATAAAAGTTTAGCATGTCTCTTTTTTCAACACCTTTTCTAGATAGAAATTCTAAACACACACAATGATATTTATTGGTGGAGCAAATATATTTGCGCTGAAATGACCTATCAAAATCAACTTTCGGACCATATATTTCTATTTTAAAAACAATTTTCTAAAGTAAGCTATTTTTATTTACCACTAAAAAAGGCTGTTTCCGTGATATATAATTTATTAAGTTACTATTTTCATTTTTCTGTGGACAAAACGAAAAATATTTGGTTCTAACAAGTGGACCAAAGTGTCCCTCAATAAGGATTCTGTAATGTTCTGATGTTGAAGCAAAATGTACTGTAATACAGTTCAGTGCTCACACTGGCCATTTTAAATTAATAGCCACACATTTTTTAGTTAAGAAAATAATAGCCAACTTTAATGCGTAAGAAAATTTGGTCAGTCGTAAGAGCCAAATTTTCAATCAGATTTTATTAGACTATCAGGGCCTCCTCTGGCTATATTTTTCTTTTAGTCACCACTTTCTCCAAGTGAAAGAAGTAGGAGCCTAGACTACAATTTAAAATTTGAAAGTAGGATTCCAGGAACTCCTTACACATTGATAAAACAAAGAATGATGGATTAAATAATGAATAGAAATATACTTTATGTATCTGTCATCTAAATATCGTTTTTCTTTCCACCAACATGTAAAGGACAGTTTTTCTCATTCGATTATGTAAAAAAAATCAAAAAAAAAAAAAAAAAAAAATCCGAAATTATGTACCATCCGAAGTACTATGACACTGCACTTTTATGGCCCGAAAATTTCAAAACATTTAATCGAAATACCCTCAATTACGAACTTTTTTCATGCAGTAATGTGTTTTGAATGCCAAAAATGGTCTTTCTTATCAAGGGGGAAAGAAAACACAACCCTAATAGTAGGATAATGTAGTTTTATGTCATTAATTGTCGATCTCAAAGTTGTGACAAATTGAAACTGCCGACACGAAGCCAGGCACAATATTCGAACTTTTTATTGTTTCAATGTTTAAATTACAATATTGCAAGTGTTTTCACAGTTCACAATACACATGGGAGTTTGCTACCTATCGGGATCATGATGGGATAGCTATTAATGCAGATGAAAGTAGCGATAGTTATGTTCACAATAGTGCGTTCACGAATTAATTTCATCTCTTCGTAGTTTGTGTACAGAAAAACAAACAGGAAACTGTACCTACTGTTGGATGCGTAACGGATTGTCTGATTGGTCAATCGCCCGAAAGATAACAAATAACGGCAGATCTGATTGGCTATTCGGTCCATTAATCACATGATGTTTGCGTGTATCAACAATGCCGATTATCCGACAACGAAGTGCCAATTAAGGGAATTAACAACTTTTACAAGCGATAATTGATAAGCGCATGGCGACATCACAGGGGGTGTGAACTGATTATGTAATGTTTATTGCGGTCATTTATTACTTTGGGTGTCAAACAGACCATTATACGAAAAATTTATAAAAAATAAAAAAATAAAAATTATTAAAATAAAATAATCGACATTTCTTGTCGACATTTCTTTAAAATAATCGACAGTATTATAAAATAATCGCAAATGGCGACCATGGCGTATGGTAGCGTGAGCACTAATACTGCAAACACGGTGACAGCCTTTGCTCAAGCGGTTCAACAAAAGCCATCATTTTTGCTCAAGCGGTTCAACAAAAGCAATCATTTTTGCTCAAGCGGTTCAACAAAAGCCATCATTTTCTGTTATACCAGCTTTTCCGAGAAAGTAGGTCTCTTCTCTATAATTCAGCTTTACGATTGGACAAAATGTTCATTTATCATACACCAATATCCTTTTTCAAATCCATATCTACCGTATTTTACCTTGTATAGTACGCACCCGTGTATAGTACGCACCCCCTTCTCGGAGGTCAAAACTGGGGTAAAAAAGTTGTTTCCGTGTATAGTACGCATCAAAATATTATGCTTTCTTTTTCAGATAAAGGTGAAGTCATTTGTTAAGAAACATGAACAGAAGAAGCTTTTCATTTTCATTTGTGTTATATAACGCATATTCAGACTGTGATGTATTGTAGTAATTGTGGTAAAATAAACTAGTGGGAGGGGTGTGGGTGTGTTTATTTATTTGTGTTGACAGTAGTTTTCCTAGATGAACCATTCAACAAAAATAAAAAATAAAAATTTAAAAATTTAAAAAAATCACGATCGAGATAATTAGCGTACAAAAGAAAACATAATTACTTCAATCATTAATTGCCAATCTTCAGGGGAGTACCTATCTTGTATCATCTCATCAAAGAGCCAATTATAATGCCGCAGATAATTGTCCGTCATCCGATAATTACATCTTCTAAAACACAACAAAGTCGTTGGTTACCGTAATCCATTACGCCGATTATACTAACATTGTGTATTCACGGGAACCAGAGTTTATCATAAGTGAATCAGATGTGTAACGCGTGATAAGTTACCTGCAACCCATGGCTAAATCTGGTAAAGGTCACACGGCGTGTCAAAGTGCATCCTCAGAAATAGTCGATACTCGCGGCAACTTCAAAGGATTATAAAAATAGAATAACCCATTCTACCCGTGTTTATAATGTGTCAAAACTGCAGCCGAGGTGCGATTTTGTTTGACCCAATTATCAATCATCAAATGTGTACCGGTAAGCATGTTTTCACAAGGGTAACAAGCATTATTGAATAATTGCCGTTTCAAACACAGACATATTAATAATTTGTTATTAGGTCTGTGTTTCAAAGTAGGGTGATTCTGCCTTTCTACGCCGTCTAAAATATATGTATTTCAAAATAAAGCAAAAACTTCATTAATTTTTTATAAAATATTAAATAAAATCCGATAAATATAAGAATAGAATAGAACTGTAAAAATACTACATGTTCCCAGTATGTACCAGTCTAAACAGCTGGAAGTCACGTGATATTACGTCACGCGATATAAACAAAAAGATCGAGGGACGATTTTTCACACAATTTATTGAAGTTTTACAACAAACATGCAAACATTTATACAAAAAGAAGCATCATAATACACTTTATTCATTTATAAATCGGATTAAGTCAATATATTACTTATATGAAGCGAATAAATTACGAAAAAATTGTGTATTATCGGTATTCACAATTTTCTGTCTCAATGTCTGTTCGTCGTCAACGTTATCAGGGAGTATGTTATAGGGAGGAGAAACGGGCTCGTAAACATAAGTATTATTTATTCACATTGTGTCCTCTGATACAGAGCGTGTATTTGTTTCCATGTTTGAAAGCACATTTTACCAGACGTTTCCGTGTAACAAAGATGGCGCCACTCTGCGCCAAATAAAAAATGGTGACAGTGTATAGCTATTGCAAACGAGATACGAGACTACGGGTTATTTAGGCATTAATAATAACAAAAAGTGAATAGTAAACATATTTATCTTTGTAAAGAAGGTAATTTCATGGTGGTGATTATAAGACAAAGCCTAAAAAGAGGTGATGAAAATGTGCCTTCTGAGATATCAGCTAAATTTTTAATTTTATAGAATTAAAAATGGCGTGAAGCTATTGCAAACGAGATACGAAGTATGGGTTATATTAGGCATTAATAATAACAAAAAGTGAATAGTAGACATATTTATCTTTGCCAAGAATGTTATTTCGTGATGTTGATTATAACAGAAAGCCGTAAAAAGGGGCTGTAAAAACTGCCTAATTTGAGATGTTGGCTGAAATTTTAACTTTTCAAATGTAACGCGCTTACGATCGATTTACCTGTATCGATAAAATAGTAAATGGCGGCGTTCTAGCGCGACAACATAAATCGATAAACTAGAGCGTTTATGAACCCGTTTCTCCTCCCTATAACGTACTCCCTGACGTTATCTTCCCAGACATCGATTTCCTGCAAGAAAAAAAAGAGTTCTTTTTATTGTTTCCTTATATTGTACGCACCCCCCTTTCGGAAACCGTAAAAGTGGTTAAAAAACTGCGTACTATACAAGGTAAAATACGGTAGTTTATTCCTACTTCATCAAACTCTATTCATACTTCCAATCAAACTCTTACCATTATAACACCAGGCAGAAGTAAGGCCTTCCAAAAGCTGAGAGGCTGATGTTCTGCTGAATTTTCATTCTCTGTGGCATTCTGGGTAGATTCTGGGGTTGGCCCAAGCAGCGGTTCTAACAACATGTGGTATAAATAAAAATATGCTGCTAATTATGCGATATATCAACTATATCTTCATAAATGTGATTCAATTGTGAAATTTAATTCCAGTAGCATGGCAGCATTGTCATTTTTTTCTAAAAAGTGACCTAATACACAATAATGTACATGACAATCTATGCTAAACTTGGACTAATTTTCAAGAGATACAGTATAGTACATGATATGCAGATTCTGTTTATATGATAAAATACAAATACATTATTAAAGTATTTTTTATCAGAGCAGGCTCAAATTTGTGCCATATTTTACACATGAATCTCAAATTGAATGCTGAAATATTCAGTTTTGACCCCCTATGTCCCCCAATGCTGCAATCAACTCAGATTTTATTTATATTTTTTAAAGTTGTTTATAACACACCAGAAAACACTAGCCCACGAGTAATAACGAAAAAAAATATTGAGAAAATGGCTTTAAAGCAGGATCACCATTTTTCCAAAACGTTACAGCTCTCTTTTCTTGCATAATTATCATTCTCATTTCTAATATCTACAACTCACCTGTGTCATTACCTTCTTCGTCAAGGTTACTGGTACGTTCTGCAGCATCAGGGGAACCAGGTGATGCATCTCCCACATGTATTTGTAAATCGGGTTCATGGAGTTCTTCATCTGGATTTGCAATACCTGAAATGTATAACGGATAGTGCTTGCCATGCAGTGATTTTAAAGGGACACACAGCAATCTTGATTCATTTTAATCTCAAGGCATCCCGTTAGTTTTCTACATAACTTGAACATTGGCAAATTATTAAAGTAACACAAGCACCAAATTTCGCTATAAAACCGTTCTTCCAAACTCTACCCGTGTTGAGGTCACAAAATGATGCATATATGCTAATTAAAACTGTATATGTACCCACGGGTTCATAAAATACCCGCACATGAATACATGTGAAATGAATTTAGAGTTGGTAACTTTTTATTCGAAGCTTGGTAGAATAACAAAATTTTATTTGATTATATGCAAGCAGGTGTAAAGTTAACATGATACTAGATTAATTGAGATGATAATTTTAAGGTTTAATGAATACATCAATATTACCGTGTGTCCCTTTAACAACCAATTTCACAGATTTAACACCAATTCACGTGTGACCTCCATAAAATACAAGAAATCGGTACAACCGATGGATATCCCAACTATATTTCCGGGAGCATAACAAGTGTATGTCAGGGGAGAAACTAGGATTTCTGACCACTGAGGATTGAGGTGTCCAATCTGCAATGTCCTTCATTACAAATTGCCCAGGTTTGTTTTTAACGATTAAAGAATTCTTGACCCGATTTGTGTTCATATTACTGCATTCTAAAGCTATTCAAATGTGACAATGATGACAGACGATGGAAAAAACGATTCCTAAGTGTCTACCATGCTACGCAGGTGGCATATTACATACCTAAGCTAATATCCTCACCTAACTCTTCCTTCAATTAAAAAAGTTTTCTAAAATAAGAAGGTGTGCAGCCATGTATTGTACTATTTGTTGTTTGATAATGAATGAATGAATGGTGTTTTATGGCACGTCGACACCTAAATAGGTCATATTGTGCGCAAAAACCGATGAATCATGAAAGAATGAAGTAGTAATTAAAAATAATGTAAACGTATAAAGATAAAACTATCTACAAATAAGGGATGATATGGTAGCAATATAAACTATGTATATATGTAAATCAACAAATGCCCGCCAACGGGCTATTAAACAAGCTAATATGTATAGGAAAATATTATATTGATTTATTTCTTTAAGAAAATCTAAAACAAGACTAAAATCTATAGTATCAAATAACTCTTTCAAAGTATTAACTGTGTAGTATCTTTGTCGCATAGGATCAAAGCCTTAACATACCAACAAGATATGTTTGACCGTTATTGTTTGATAAAGATGTGAATGTAATATATGATAAATTCCATGTAAAAATATTTAGAAGCTTTTAAGTTCCTCCAATTTTATTTGAAATTTACACACTGTTATATATAAGGGGACATAACTATGGAGTTTAATCAGTACCTACCTAGTTCTTTTGATAAAGGGGCATAACCCTGGAGCTTAATCAGTACCTACCTGTTCTTTTGATAAAGGGACATAACCCTGGAGCTTAATCAGTACCTACCTAGTTCTTTTGATAAAGGGACATAACCCTGGAGCTTAATCAGTACCTACCTAGTTCTTTTGATAATGGGACATAACCCTGGAGCTTAATCAGTACCTACCTAGTTCTTTTGATAAAGGGACGTAACCCTGGAGCTTAATCAGTACCTACCTAGTTCTTTTGATAAAGGGACATAACCCTGGAGCTTAATCAGTACCTACCTAGTTCTTTTGGTGAATTGACAAGACCAAAGAAGTTAATGATACCACCAGCAAACAACACTGTAGACGTCACCAGAAATGCCAGCTACAAAAGTAAACAATTACAGAAATAAAACACATGGTTTCCTCCTATGAACTGCTTCATTCCATGTTAGTATCTATAAACAAAGACATAAACAATGTTTTAATAGTAATTTGTATATTAATCTATTCAGATCATAATTAAATACCAATTTCATTATTTCACCTTTAAAGCTACTGACGCTATACTTAAACTGATACTAACTCATGAATATGAATGTCACGTGTGAAGTAGTTTCAATTCAACGAATAGCCAAAAAGTCGGTAGATAAGTCAGAAATTGATACGTAAAATATTACATTTCATCTAGACTTCATACCGGTAACATTGATAATATACGGCGTCCGAATATATTTCATAAAAAAACAGGATTTGAACCAGGGACCATGCATTTTTATTAGTAACATGAAGGTTTTCCACTACACCATGGAATCTTGTTGGCATGTAGTAGCATTTCTAACACTAAATGGTCATTATGTAATAACTGTAGCACACGCACCCGCACAAACTTATCATCCGCTAAATAAAAAATCAAGACTAAAGTTTTGAGACAGAATCTTAGTTAAATTGATAACAAATAGTATTACACCACGCATAGTTATTTACATGTGTATATACTGATACATCTTTAGGGTCATTCAAATATGTTGAATTATTTTGCATCGTAATATTATTATGTTATTAAATATACGAATTGACCTGAATTGGGTTTTAAGGCGCACCAACACATGAAAGGTTATATGGCGCCTAACAGGCATGGAAATGCCAGGCTCATCCTCCATGTACATCGAGATAAAATATGGAAAATGGGCCTAGAACCTTTTCACCATGAACTGCAGAGTTGCTGCAAATTCTATCGTAGAAACTCCATTTACGCTGGAGCCACGTTTATTGTTTTTTTGCCACTGCTCTTTTGATGTGAGCGAGATGGCACCTGAAACAATGCAGGGATCATGATGAAGACCTTTAATGAACATGAACAAAAAATGATAAAATGAACATGAATTTGGGGGGATTCTACCCCTCTGCCTACCCTTCCAAAGGGATCTGCAGTGGCCCTATTCTTTGCCTCATGACCAAACGGGGCCCCCGGGAACCACACGGGGCATTAAATATACGATATTCTCAAGAATTCACCACAGCTCAGTTTTAAGCACATTGGACTGTAGATTAGAAGGTTGTGTGTTCAAGTCATGAAAGAGTCAAATCTTTGTTTTGTAAATCATAATGCTACCTTTGTACAGATATGATGTGCACTGTCTATGAAGTAAATGATGTCCTGCATTAAATCTGATTGCTCAAAAAATACCTGATTTCGCCATGAGCTTGTGAACATGAAGTTACAAATAAAGACACTCCCACAAAGAATAAAGTGATTTAAATACTCGGTCTTAAGCTTTAAGCTAAGCAATGAAACTATTAATGTTATATTATACACATTATATATACTGAGCAAAATAGCACATAAAATGCATGTCATTTCCATAGACGAGATACAAAGCTGTGCATGTTCGGGGTCAATGATAAAATGACATAGATGACCAATACCTATGCTACAAAAATATTTGTATACAAAGTCGGTGGTAAAAATAAAACAAATATGATGGAAACATACTTTTATAGGTTATCGAAAATCTTTCTCATTTCAATGAAAAGGGAGGTAATTTTAAATATTACAAAATGTGGAATGTTTTTGTTTTAGAATAACAATCGCTTATGAACATATTTCGGCGGTTTTTAAACAATGATAGAATGGGCAATTCTTGTCAATGCCAAACGTTTAATTTGTTCAAAGCAATATGTTTGTATAATGAAATCAGTTGTTTTAATATATGGGAGGTAATTCTGATACTTCGCTTAGAAAATAATAAAATAACACAATTTTTTGAAAATCACATCCTTATCTAGCATTTCTAATATCTTCAAACAATTAACAAGTCGCCAGTTGTCAATCATTTATCCATTTTAACAATTCAAAACAATACTATACCTCCGACAAACAATAGCATGTGCAACAGTATAATAAAGCACTTGCAACTGTGTTATAATATAACCTATTGTCAATATAGTCCGACATCAACAATAGGGCGGAGATATCTTAGTCCTGGCGTAATTATATCAATGTTCATATGTTTATTCTATGTCCCTAAAAAGTCGTGCTAAACTTTTTTTTTGTTCATTATATGTTTACTCACGAAAAGTTTCCTAGTATATTTATATTTAAATTTATTACACTATTATCCTTATAGCAGAAAAAAAGTTCATCAAGGTTGAAATAGTTGAGGCGCAGCCACAGCAGTCAAAAACGTATTCTTGAAATTCTCATAATACCCTACTTACATCATACCCATAATGCAACACTTGAGACACCATCAACGCACCAATAATGTTTCCTACAGATGCACACGCACTCCACAGACCTAGAACCAGACCTCGACTGAAAACAAACCATAATCATTTCTACATTCTGTTATTTCTAGATACTAGAAGCTTCAACTAAGTGGGAATGAACATGGCTGCATTAATAATATTACAAAATAATGAGAATAACATGATGTTTGTTTGTATGTTTTACGTCATTTTCAACACATGTAAGGTTATATATGACGGTCAATTTTTGTGGTGGAGGCAGACCGCCCACTTTTCCTGGGTAGAACTAGTACTGTACACCTCCCGCCATCCGTAAGGAGAATAACATGAATTTATACGAGTAGCTACAGATGAATAAATGATTAATGACTGTTTTATTTACTGTTTCCATATTATAAAGGGCCATAACTCTATCCAACATAGTGGACATTTTCTGATTATTCAAATAAATAGAAACAAACAAGTTATCATGGTAACAAAATTGTTTAACACCGTGCGAACAATGGACACTGCTCCTATGTTAAAGCCACAGTGTTTATTTTCAACCGTAAAAGAGATGGAACAAACTGTGTTTAGAGTGTAAAATAATACCTTTTAAATATGTTCACTGAAAGAACTTATTTGAAACTTACATTCTGGTAAAAAATAATGGGACCTTTTTAATTATGTGTTAACATACACAATGCCTGTGCAATAAATAAACCGGATGGCCCTGCACATTGCCTGTTTTATACTCCGAACAGCGTTCAGGGGATGCAACATAATAGTACATCAGTTTACACATCAGGTACCGAAACTATTTATTTGGCACAGTTTGTAAAGTTTATTTCTATTCTATTGACTGGATTGCGTAATTCCCTAAGTCATACAGCTTCTAAATACTTTGACTGTTTCATTTTAATTTTCGCTTATAGCATATTCTGCCTTTAAGCAGTAGGAAACACTTGCCTAGATTTGCCAAACCAATTTCCCATCACCGCTACCACCGTGGGCCATCCTGAAGACTGCAGTAGACCGTTGATGATCCACATGCCAACATACAGATACTTGTTGTAGTAATGGCTCCACTCCAACACTGAACCAAATATAAACACCTGAAATGTTGTAATATAAACACAGATTAGAACATGTCACATGATTCAGCAGGATTTCAATTTCAAGTGACGATTATTCCTAGGTGCTGACACACCACTGCATACCCACCTCCGCGTCTACCAGATAATGCCAAATTATAATACACTTAACAGATAATCCTAGAATCCTTTGTACACCTCTCTCCCGATAGCTAACAAGAGCACTGCCGAGCAGGGAATATACGCCCGTCGTTTAAGATACTTGGTTTGTATCATCATTGGTAAGAAATGTTTCATTAGTTTGGAGATATTTCTACGAAGTTAAGTTCCAGGTTAATCACTTTTCTAAAGCACTAATATAAAACTTATACTTTGCAAGTTATGGGCAAGGTTAAGTTCCAGGTTAAATTTTTTACAAAAGCAAATAATTTGAAAAATATAAAAATCAGAGAGTTATGGGACTTTATAAGATGGCATGCATTCATTGGATCATCCTGAAGATGTATACAAAGTGTCATTGTTGTACATGTAATACTTTGCAAGTAACAGTAGCCACACTCACTTGTAAACACTAGGGTTCCAGGTTAAGCCTTTGTTCAAATGGAAATAATTAAAAAATATATATATGGACGAGAGCTATGGGCGTTTATCAGATGTATTCATTGGTCCCATCCTGAAAATGTGTACACCACAATCGGTTGTCAGATAAAAGTTAAGGAACAGACGGACAATGCCAAGACATGATACATCCGATATTGGCATATAACACACTTCATATGTATTAATAGGCCATTAAACCAAAGTTTCATGAAAAGCATTAACAAATGACACAGTGTAAATTAATGCTGATTGTTGAGATGTAAATCTGATACTCATAGCAATTCATGTCCCTACTGGCATATAAAAACTATTCATATACTTGTTAAACAAAAGTTTAAGGAAAACTTTCTGTAAATCGTTTAACAAATGACACAGTGTAAAATCAATGTCGATTTTTTAAATGTGACGAAAATCTGATACTCACAGCAATTCCTGTTGTGCACATACCCAAAGCGAGTACCTTCCTCAGCTCGAACCTGCAACATGAGAAACATCGAGCACTTTATATATGTGCCAATATAGTGTGCAACATATACGAACAATATGAAAATATAAATCTGCTGCATTGTCTTCTTATTTCATTCCATCATTGAAATATTGATTTCTACTGCACTCACAAAATACGTATGTTATGCCCTAATAATAGTGTCTTTAAAATAAATTAATGAATGTCTGAGGCACTGGAGCTGATGATACAACTGGTAATTATATATCTGAGCAGCTTTCCTATAGAAATGGTCTAAACTTTTTTGATTCAAAGATTTTCACCAATTCTTTTTTTCTGATCAACATGAAAATTATGTTTGATTTCTTGTGAGCTGATTTTAGATGGTCTTGTAAATCTGGTAATTTCAAAACATATTCTTGCTCCTCTGGGTATATATACAATCAAACTTGCTTAAGAGACCATCTCTATTTAGAGACCACCAGTTCAGTACCCAATTGTACTTTTTGAAATTAAAATCGACCTTTTTATCGAGATAACCTGTGTTGGGAGACCAATTCTGCTCTTTCCTTAAGTAGTCTCTAAACACAGGTTTGAATATACAAAACACTTACCTATCGCCAAGGATGCCACTTATATAAAGGCCCTGAATAAAACAGAAACATTGTATTATCACTAAATCTACTCATACTCTCAAAAACTTTTTAATGTTTTATAAATTCTTCAAATTGTTCATGATTTATGTCCCTGTCAACACTCTGTTTGGGTAATCACTTTAAATAATCACTAGCATTTAATCAATCTTACATGACTGATGTTAAAACAGAACTAGAACTACCACTGAATGTGATGAATACCCCCACTTTGCGATATGAGGGTATGCGCCAGGACGCGACGAGACGTTAGGGACTTGATTCCTATATAGCCGCCACTTGGTGAAAGCGGGGATATAACAAAGCAGAAAACAATGCGTATCACTTTATTTTATATTGCAGTAAAACCTTGGATTAAATGAAAGTCTGACTGTATCAAATACTGTTCTCTTGTCGCATGACCTTATGTTAATTTATACTTGTATCTTGCCGACTATGCATGTATATAAACAAACTAGAAATGTGTCACGGATGACCGACAGCAAACAATCATCAAAAAGTAAAATTTGACGAAAACAGGTCTGTTACTCCGATAGTACAAGGTGGATTTTTATGCCGAATCAAGAATCAATATGCACATTCTGACATCATAGGTAAGCATCTTGTAAAGTTTCAAAACAATCGGTTGAAAAATGTGGGAGGAGATAAAACAAGTTACAACAACTGCCTTTTGAGCCCTGTTGAGCCCTGCTAATAAAGATTATTATAATTAGTAGTAGTAGTAGTAGTACAATCTACTTACGACAGCGTACGAGATCATGAAGACAGCATCCAATATACCCAGGTAAGTCTCGGCATCCTTCGCCTCATCAAACATATGGTGGTCATTCCACAGCTGCGAAATTCAAAACAATTTTATGGTCAGCCTAATCTACTGGCGATAAATGTGTTGACTTCATAATGAAAGGAATGTTATGCTTCTTGTTTAAAGGAACGATCATTGGTCGAGAATGATAAAACTTTATACGTATTTCATTAATGGTTGCATTTACTTGTTTACAAAAGGGCATTTGTTGATCTACATATACATAGTACTTTTACCATATCATTCCTTATTTGTACCGGTAAATAGTTTTATCAAAATATTTTTACATTAATTTTAGATAGATAACTATTTCATTTGTTTCATTTTTTTGTTGGTTTTGTGCAAGATATGACCTATTTATGTGTCGATGTGCCGTAAAATTCCATTCATGGTTGCTGTCAATCAGAGTTTCACGTTGCATGAGCAGTCATTCCAAGCAATGACAGAACATAAAATGACCTCATGCGGCCGTCCTGATGAAAGAAACATTAATGAAGCGTCATCTATTCTTATTAATCTTTTCAGTGCTAAATTTTGGTTTTCCCGTATGTAATACTAAATCGCTAGCTGTCCTTGTCCAAATGTAATACCTGCTGAGGAAAATCTGAAAAAAAACGGGCCCGGTAAAATTAACATTTAATTATATTGATAAGATAAAAAATTAAATGGCCGTGTCACTCATACAAAGAACAACAAATGGGGTAAACAAGTTTTGATTCAGGAATAATTCATGCTTTTAGCCTTTATCATGGATTTTTTATGGGGTTATATAAAATCTCTATATGTGTGTGTTACCAGAATATAACACACAGTGACACTGTCACACCGCAGCCGTCAAACGATTTTGTTGCATCTGTGCAATACTCATGATATATAAAAATATTATTGAATTTGTTCCATTTTTTCCCCACGAGAAATGCATTTTTAATGTAAGATTCTCTATATACACAACCTCAGTCTTAGGGTGTCCACCGCCCCAAACAGCATATGAAATATTTTATTAAATTTGTGCTTAAATGACGTCCACCAAAGACAACACTTAATATGACCAAGTATCAAACAAATAAAAGCGAGGTAATCATAAGAATTTAAGTTACTGAGGTTAAGTGGTTTAACCTGGGTGTAGTTTTGAGAAAAAAAAAATACAAAATATGACCTTGACCTTGGTATTTTTTGTCGTCCAGCAATGTTCACCATTCAAAGGAATACATATGACCAAATATCAAAGACATAAAGTGAGGCAATAACATAAAAGTTAACTGAGGTTAACTTACCTAACCAAGGTTAAGTTTGGGGAAAATAAGCAAAGTATGACCTTGACCTTGGTAATTTTTGTCGTTCAGTGATGTCCACCAATGCCAACAATACATATGAGCAAGTATCAAACAAAGAAAATGAGGCAATAACATACAGTTAACTGAGGTTACCTAACCAAGGTTAAGTTTTGGGAAAATAATGCAAAATATGACCTTGACCTTGATTATTTTGGTATTACATAATGACCCTTGACCCAACAAAGCATCTGACAAAGTTTCAAAAAGTTAGAGCAGCGGTTGTTGAGCTTTAGTTGATTTTAAATGTGGCGGCTGCCACCAGAAAAGTGACTGATATGTCTCGCTACCCACTATCGTGGGGTCAATAGGGTAAAGTGTAAACCTTGTTTGGAGAATTAATGGTGCCGAATGTCCCATTGCCACCAGGTGTCTTACTCCACTCCTGCGAGATGGTTGACTTCACATTGCTGAATGCCTTCCTTGTAGCATGGAACAGTGCATAACTGAAAGAATCAAAACAACAACAGTTTATTTTTCATTTTGCTTAACTGGTCCCCTTTGGATTCCTCTACACTGACACAAGGCAAGAACTGGTGTTTTTTTTAGTTTTAAGGAAATTGTGACAGGACCCTTCAAAATCATGTTGTACTTAGGTGTATAATAGTTGTGTTTACTTTGTTCATTTTCCCCCCTCAAACCTAAATTTACATCAAGAACATTTTTCTTGTTCATTTAAAACTAACCATTAATGGTGGTGTTGGTGGTGATATGTGCCAATAAAAAAGCATAGTTTTTTCATGGGTTCTTAACATACCCCATACTGAATATGCGTAAAATTTTGTAACTTTTGATTTGATGCTCCAGTTTTGAGGTTTTGCCGGACTGGTTAAAGCTGTTTATATAGTGTCTACAGAGTTTGAATCTTCAAAATATATAAGTTATATACATATACCGTGTCATCAGTAGGTTTAGAAACAGTGTTGTAACATTTCGCTTTTGTTGGTAGGATAACTACTTTAAAAGAACACACGGCAATCATGTTTTTTTTAAGACTCGCAGCTTCTTGTTCGTTTTCTACAAAATTGGCACTTGTTCAATCATTAATATTAATTATAAGAATAGTATAAAACAAATCTTTTTTGCATATTATTAACTGTTGTTAATATTGCACCAATAATATATTTAACGTTACGGTAGAATAAGACGAATGACACTGGAAAAATAAATTAGACATTAATTTCAATGCTTCATAAACATTTCTAGATTGCCGTGTGTCCCTTTAAAGCATTCATGGAAATTCAGATAAATTGTGCTATCATGTAATTATATTTCACAAATTCATACACAATACATTTATAGGAGTAGGTTTACCTACGTCTATTAGCAGTGTCCGCTTTTTCAAAATAGCAATATCCCCACTAGCGGATCCAGTGGGGGGCGCACCCGCCCCCCTAAAAATTCCGGATCATACATGTATGTCCATGTTACTGTAGATAAAATATCAAACAATTTCGATGCACGCCCTCAGTATAAATGTTTTTTTCGCTCGCTTCGCTCGCTCGATGCGTAATGACTAACGAGTGGTTTAATTAACACATTCTCAAATCCTTTTATTTGAAAACAGACTTTTTTTTATTCATACATGCATGTCCATGTTACGGTAGATAAAATACCAAACAATTTCGATGCACGCCCTCAGTATAATTATTTTTTTAGACGCATAATGGCTAATGAGTGGTAATTAGATAAAATATCAAACAATTTCGATGCACGCCCTCAGTATATTTTTTTTTCACTCGCTTCGCTCGCTCGACGCATAATGACTAATGAGTGGTTTCATTAACACATTGTTAAACCTTTCATTTGAAAACGGACTTTTTTTATTCATACATGTATGTCCATGTTACAGTAGATAAAATAGCAAACAATTTCGATGCACGCCCTCAGTATCAAAAAAATTTTCGCTCGCTCGCCGCATAATGACTAATGAGTGGTTTAATTAACACATTTTTAATTCCTTTTATTTGAAAACGGACCTTTTTTATTCATACATGTATGTCCATGTTACTGTAGATAAAATATCAAACAATTTCGATGCACACCCTCAGTATAAACAATTTTTTCGCTCGCTCGACGCATAATGGCTAATGAGTGGTTTAATTAACACATTCAAATTGTTAAATCCTTTTATTTGAAAACTTACTTTTGTATTCATACATGTATTTCCATGTAACTATAGATAAAATATCAAACAATTTCGATGCACACCCTCAGTATAAAAAAATGTTCTCGCTCGCTCGACGCATAATGGCTAATTAGTGGTTTAATTAACACATTGTTAAATCCTGTTATTTGAAAACGGACTTTTTTACCCTATCAATGCACTACCGCAACCGTTGTATGAGGATAGAAACGGACCCGAAAATTGACCAAAATCTTACGCCCCCCCTAAGCTGAAATCCTGGATCCGCCCCTGTATCCCTATTATTCATCTCTGTCTAGTGGCAAGACAGTGTGCCATTAATCTGTCTACTGTGTCGAGTTAACATTCAATGTTATTATTTTTTAGTAAAATCACTCAAAATGTAAAATTGTTCACTTATTTGCTGATATTTTATCAATATATTTGTATGTCAAGATACATGTTCCCTATGTAAATAAAATTATGAAATTGTTTGTTGCTATATGTACACCAAGTCAAATAGTCATATAAGCAATGTAAATTTCTAGTTACTGTATGTTTAAACCAAAAAGTATATTTTTTCAAAACATTTTATCATATTTTTTTCTTTCTTGTTTTTTTCCTTATACAACGGTTGCCTGTCACTATGTACACAAGAAATTCTTACAGTTAAAACTAATTTGCAGCCTGAATGTGGCTGGCTACACACTTCTGGCACACAAGAACATTGCACTGGACATAATGCATGCCAATGTTGTACATGATGACATTCGCGTCAGTTCTTCCTTTACTCGAACATGTTACGGAACTCGTGTACTCTGGCAGGTCGTGGCTGATTCTACATAGGAGCATCTCTCCCTGTGCTGTTATCTCCAATCAGACATTCTGCCAGGTCTTCAACATAATCCTGGAACGTTGGCCACTCATCACAATCTCAGGGTTGGTGTCGCAGGCGATGACATAACTATTATGCGCGCTGGCCATCTTTAGATAGTAAAAGATACAAGTCCACCATTTTCTCAATCTGTGGTTCAGCATATAATAACCAAGCATCTGATCAATAGAGTGTCCACTGCGATGATTGACGACTCCAACATGGATAGGGTCGTGAAAGTTAGAAAGCAGTAGGTAAGCTCATTCAACTGTGCCACCTGATGTTTCTCCAGCTGCAGATTCTTTGGTAGCATTGCCACAGCCTTCAGGTAGGCCTTTGCTTCTGATGGTGCCACAGGCATAGATACCCCGCACCAGAAGTTCGTTGAAGAGGACCATGCTGGAGTAGAAGTTGTCCATGTCGACTCGTATGTTTTTGTGTTGCAGATGCTATAGTAGATCTGTAACTACACTGTGAGTAAGTCCCATTTCCTGGCTACCTTCTTCTTTCCCAGTGTACACTTGGAAATGGTATAAATACCCAGTCATACTTTCTGCCAGTGCCCAAACTTTCAAACCCCACTTGACTTGCTTCGCTGGTAAATACTGTCAAAAGGCAAGTCGACCCTTAAACTTTATCATGCTCTCATCAAGTGTGACATGACCATAAGACATGTACAGGTCACTGAATTTGCCATTCAGGTAGTCCATGTACCACTGAATCTTCAGAAGCTTGTCTGGTTGTTCTGGTCTTGGTGCCTGATTGTCGTGGACATGGTACTGAACGAGATCCAAAACATCCTCTTCTTTTGTCTCCAGTAATCATTTTTTGCAGTGCAGTGTCTCTATCTTTGAGTGTCTCTAAGATAGTTCTTTAAAAAAAAGTTAGGTTTTATCATGCGTTCCGATATAGGAATAGGGGTTGTAGGCCAAAAGGCTATAATGTAGGTCTATGGAAAATGCAATAGTGGTATATGACCAGGAAGAGAAAAAATGAAAAACGCGAAAACTAGTAACACTGTCAAAATTTCGTCAGTATTAATGAATTACCTTGAAAACGTCAATATAAATGTCGCAATGTGATGAAATGTCCACATGTTGTATATTCGGGGAAATAAACTTAAAAACTCTATAAAATAAACATAAAATGGATAAAATAACGTATTAATGTTATTTTGTTTTGAACGGAAGCTGTCAGCCCAAACCTCCAATTTAAAGATGTTGTTGTTTAATTCAATTCAATTCAATTCTTTGCGCCTCGAAAAAATGTTGGAC
The DNA here is from genome assembly GCA_037043455.1 of Cyrtodaria siliqua. Classification (NCBI taxonomy): domain Eukaryota; kingdom Metazoa; phylum Mollusca; class Bivalvia; order Adapedonta; family Hiatellidae; genus Cyrtodaria; species Cyrtodaria siliqua. The sequence goes on from JAWPHD010012274.1 coordinate 18,311, forward strand.
AATTCTGAACTATTAATATTTCAGGGGTCAAGCTTGGGGAGAAGGCGAGCACAGGGAAGCGGACATGCGAGTGGATAAAATTCACAATTAATTGTATTGGCTAAATATAACTGGATGAATGACTGATATATGTTGTCACTTTTTATTTAAATATATGATATAATTATCTAGGCCTGATGTTTCATTTCAAATAAACGTTTTTTAATTTCGGCAGACATGTTTTAATAATTTCATTTTGAGTGGTCATATATCAGTATCAGAGATTTAATATGAATGTATTGATGGTTCATCAACACAGTACTGAGTATAGGTTATTTAGAGCCGCCCTCTAGAGAGAGGGGAATGATACATGTATAGGCCCATACCCTAACTATTACCGGAGTTTATTTGTTTTCTTCATGGCATAAGGTGAATTCTAGTGCATTTTCAAAATGTTTAATGATAAGGACACGGTGCGAGGCCCTTAAAATCAGACAAGGATAAGGGATTTGCAGTGGTCCTATTCTCAGTCCAAAAACCAAACGTAAACAATCTGAAATTCCATTCTTCTGCCTTTTATCAAGAGCAATATCAATTTTGCTCAGTGACCATGCAACTTATCCGAGATGTAATTGAAACAAATCTGGTGAATACATGTTCTTGCATACTGGATAAGGCTATAGTTTTACGTGGGGGATGGAAAGTCTTTTCTTGCATATCGGACAAGGATATCCGTCATTTTACCGGGGCTAGATTATAAGAATCTTTCATGGGTATCCGGTGAAGATAGGGAATTCCAACCCGAGGTCAGGCCCGTAGCTACACTGAGGCACACCGAGGCAGTCGCCTCGGTTTAATTTTGGAAATGTACATACTTTACATAAAACAACTTCAATATCGATACATTATCAATTTTTGAAAACGTTGTCCCGGAAATGCAACACCATGCAGGAACTCAAAACAAAATCCAGGGCAGAGGTGGAAGTGCACCGTAAACCAAAATAACGGATATTGCCTCGGTTAAATATCAGACTGGCTACGGACCTGGAGGTATAAGTGTTTTTATCGGAACCGAGGAAAACATGACTCTGGTAAAATTGCGGACACCCATGAAAGATTCTTATAATCGTTATGGGTAAAGATAAAAGTCACGGGCGCACCTACATCCGGTATGCAGGAAAACATGCAAAACGTTAGTAGCTAGCGGCTTTAACGCACAACATGTCTCTGATATGCAAGAATTTCAACCCTAGGTATAGGTGTTTTAATCGGAACCTCGGCAGCGCCTCGGTTCCGATACAAACACTTATACCTCGGGTTGGAATTCCCTGTCTTCACCGGATACCCATGATAGATTCGTATAGTACATTTGCATAGTGGCTAGCTGTCAATGTGTCAACCACAAAACACGCAGCGCGTTGTAAACTGATGGGGTCATAACCTCTTTTGATAAACTTTCGAACAGTTTAATAAAGATTGTATGAAAATGATCATGACCATGGATCTTACGAAGTTTGTAAAACACGTCATCATAGAAGTCAAATTGTGATAGTCCTTGTCGCAAGGTTACGATGATATTTAGCAACGGCTTTTCGAAGTTTATGGTAACGGTAGCCGCGCTGGAGTAGTTTTTAAGTTATACACAGATATCTCTTTATATATATTATATATACACAGATATCTCTTTATATATATTTTAAGATATCTCTCTTGTCATATATTTTGCTTACTATTTCTCCTCCATCTTCAGCTGTGAGATGCAAATCTAGAAAAGAAGTCTGATCGACATATGTTAGCATTTACAAGTTATGTCTTCAACTTCTCATGAAATAACGTCACTAACACATTTGCGTTTTGCGCAATAGTTAGCACAACGAATGAGTTGGATCTACGCTTCATATTTTGTCAGCTTTCAAGACGTACCCCAAGCAGAATGTAATCTCATACTTAAATTGAGAACAAGTTCCATCCCAGCAAGATACATTGCGTACAGTATTTTAGCACATTTCATGAGACAGCGAGCAAGATAAAAACAAAACTACGGCACTTACTGATTTGATGTGAAACCATGGATTTATTCATAATATGATGATCTGAATTTGGTTTTACTCGCGCAAGGTTAATTTATGAACATTCAAGGACCACCCTCCATTTAAAAATTGGGTCGTGGTGACCTTGACCCCAAAATGTAAAGTGGTTATATTATCACCATGGACAGTCTTCCCTGTGAAGTTTCATGTGTGCAGCTACAAATCTTGCTCGTGCACGAAAATCGCCCTGATGGGTACCTGGGGTCTTTTATCACCAATGTAAGCTAGAAGTTACCATATGACCTTAGCTGTTGTTGCGACTATAAAATCCAATTAAATGCATGCATGTGACTACAGCTCTTTAACTCGATAACTGTGGAGTGCCCCCTATGGTACTGTAGTGTATGGAATGATACTGTAGAGTATGGTATGGTACTGTAATGTATGGAATGATACTGTAGAGTATGGTATGGTACTGTAATGTATGGACTGATACTGTAGAGTATGGTATGGTACTGTAGTGTATGGAATGATACTGTATGGTATAGTACTGTTGTGTATGGAATGATGCTGTAGTGTATGGTATGGTACTGTAGAGTATGGTACTGTTATGTATGGGATGATACTGTAGGGTATGGTATGGTACTGGAGTGTATGGAATGATACTGTAGAGTATGGTATGGTACTGCAATGTATAGAATGATACTGTAGTGTATGGAATTATGCTGTAGAGTATGGAATGATGCTGTAGAGTATGGTATGATGCTGTAGAGTATGGTATGCAGTGTTTTTTTAATGCCTAATTTGGGGCCGTTATTCGGCCCCATTCACAATGCCAAAAAGTATACTTTTTTCACAATTATTTCCAAAAAATTCACAATCTGAAAAAAAAAAAAATTATGGTAAATACAGACCAGTAAGGATACTAATCTTAATGGTGTTAAAACTAGTCTGTATTAACCAAAAACAAAACTTAAATCCATGGGATATTAAACTGAAATCAAAAGTGAAAAAAGTTTCTTTTTCTTTTGTTAGAATATTTCACAATTTTCACAATTTCTAGAAAAATGCCGCTATTTTTCACAATGGCACAGGCACAGGCTGCATTCACAAAACACATTAAAAACAAGAGGCCCAGTAGGGCCTGTGAACGCTCTACTGGCTGTTATACCATTGATGAATCGAGTCGTACTACATGGTGTCTAGAGTGTACACAAGGTTTTTCAAGTATTTGACCTAGTGACCTAGTTTTTGACCCCATGGGACCCATTTTCGAACTTGACCAAAATATAATTAAGACAACATTTCGACAATGTTTCATCAAGATCGGGTCAGAAATATGGCCTCTAGAGTGTACTAGTGACCTAGTTTTTGACCCTGTGTGACCCTGTGTGACCCATTTCCGAACTTTAGCAAGCTATAATTGAGACAAATATTCTGACAAAATTGCATCAAGATCGGGTCAAAAATATGGCCTCTAGAGTGTACACACGATTTTTCCAAAGTTTGACCTAGTGACCTAGTTTTTAACACCATGTGACCCATTTTTGAACTTGACCAAGATATAATTAAGACAAACATTTTGACAAAGAGTGTACACAAGGTTTTTCCAATATTTGACCTAGTGACCTAGTTTTTAACCCCATGTGACCCATTTTCAAACTTGACCAAGATATAATTAAGACAAACATTCTGACAAAGTTGCATCAAGCTCGGGTCAAAAATATGGCCTCTAGAGTGTACACAAGGTTTTTCCAATATTTGACCTAGTGACCTAGTTTTTAACTGTATGTGACCCATTTCCAAACTTGATCAAGATATAATTAAGATAAACAATTTGACAAAATTTCATCAAGATTGGGTAACAAATATGACCTCTAGAGTGTACACAAGTTTTTTCAAGTATCTGACCTAGTGACCTAGTTTTTGACCCCACATGACCCATTTTTGAACTTGACGAGATTTTATTGAGACAAACATTCTGACAAAGTTTCATCAAAATCGGATCAAAAATATGGCCTCTAGAGTGTACACACGGTTTTTCCAAAGTTTGACCTAGTGACCTAGTTTTTAACACCATGTGACCCATTTTTGAACTTGACCAAGATATAATTAAGACAAACATTTTGACAAAGTTTCATCAAGATTGGGTCAGAAATACGGCTTCTAGAGTGTACACAAGGTTTTTCAAGTATTTGACCTAGTGACCTAGTTTTTAACCCCATGTGACCCATTTTCAAACTTGACCAAGATATAATTAAGACAAACATTCTGACAAAGTTGCATCAAGCTCGGGTCAAAAATATGGCCTCTAGAGTGTACACAAGGTTTTTCCAATATTTGACCTAATGACCTAGTTTTTGACCCCACATGACCCATTTTCGAACTTGACCGAGATTTCATTGAGACAAACAATTAAGATAAACATTCTGACAAAGTTGCATCAAGCTCGGGTCAAAAATATGGCCTCTAGAGTGTACACAAGGTTTTTCCAATATTTGACCTAGTGACCTAGTTTTTAACTTCATGTGACCCATTTTCGAACTTGATCAAGATATAATTAAGATAAACAATTTGACAAAGTTTCATCAAGATTGGGTAACAAATATGACCTCTAGAGTGTACACAAGTTTTTTCAAGTATTTGACCTAGTGACCCAGATTTTGACCCACATGACCCATTTTTGAACTTGACCAAGATTTCATTGAGACAAACATTCTGACAAAGTTTCATCAAGATCGGGTCAAAAATATGGCCTCTAGAGTGTACACACGGTTTTTCCAAAGTTTGACCTAGTGACCTAGTTTTTAACACCATGTGACCCATTTTTGAACTTGACCAAGATATAATTAAGACAAACATTTTGACAAAGTTTCATCAAGATTGGGTCAGAAATACGGCTTCTAGAGTGTACACAAGGTTTTTCAAGTATTTGACCTAGTGACCTAGTTTTTAACCCCATGTGACCCATTTTCAAACTTGACCAAGATATAATTAAGACAAACATTCTGACAAAGTTGCATCAAGCTCGGGTCAAAAATATGGCCTCTAGAGTGTACACAAGGTTTTTCCAATATTTGACCTAATGACCTAGTTTTTGACCCCACATGACCCATTTTCGAACTTGACCGAGATTTCATTGAGACAAACATTCTGACAAAGTTTCATGATGATTGCATCAGAAATGTGGCCTCTAGAGTGTACACAAGCAAAAGTTAACGGACGGACGACGGACGGACGACGGACGACGGACGACGGACGGACGACGGAAGACGGACAACACACCATCCCATAAGCTCTGCTGGCCCTTGGCCAGTAGAGCTAAAAACACTGGTATGGTACTGTAGTGTATGGAATGATACTGTAGAGTATGGTATGGTACTTTAATGTATGGAATGATACTGTAGAGTATGGTATGGTACTGTAGTGTATGGAATGATACTGTAGAGTATGGTATGGTACTGTAATGTATGGTATGGTACTGTAGTGTATGGTATGGTACTGTAGTATATGGAATGATACTGTAGAGTATGGTATGGTACTGTAGAGTATGGTATGGTACTGTAATGTATGGAATGATACTGTAGAGTATGGTATGGTACTGTTATGTATGGAATTATACTGTAGAGTATGGTATGGTACTGTAGTGTATGGAATGATACTGTATGGTATGGTCATGTAGTGTATGGAATGATGCTGTAGTGTATGGTATGGTACTGTAGAGTATGGTACTGTAATGTATGGAATGATACTGTAGAGTATGGTATGGTACTGCAATGTATAGAATGATACTGTAGTGTATGGAATTATGCTGTAGAGTATGGAATGATGGTGTAGAGTATGGTATGATGCTGTAGAGTATGGAATGATACTGTAGAGTATGGTATGGTACTGTAGTGTATGGAATGATACTGTAGAGTATGGTATGGTACTGCAGTGTATGGAATGATACTGTAGTGTATGGAATGATACTGTAGAGTATGGTATGGTACTGTAATATATGGAATGATACTGTAGAGTATGGTATGGTACTGTAGTGTATGGAATGAAACTGTATGGTATGGTACTGCAGTGTATGGAATGATACTGTAGTGTATGGAATGATACTGTAGAGTATGGTATGGTACTGTAATGTATGGAATGATACTGTAGAGTATGGTATGGTACTGTAGTGTATGGAATGATACTGTAGAGTATGGTATGGTACTGTAATGTATGGAATGATACTGTAGGGTATGGTATGGTACTGTAGTGTATGGAATGATACTGTAGAGTATGGTATGGTACTGCAATGTATAGAATGATACTGTAGTGTATGGAATTATGCTGTAGAGTATGGAATGATGCTGTAGAGTATGGTATGATGCTATGTAGAGTATGGAATGATACTGTAGTGTATGGAATGATACTGTAGAGTATGGTATGGTACTGCAATGTATAGAATGCTACTGTAGTGTATGGAATTATGCTGCAGAGTATGGAATGATGCTGTAGAGTATGGTATGATGCTGTATAGTATGGAATGATACTGTAGAGTATGGTATGGTACTGTAGTGTATGGAATGATACTGTAGAGTATGGTATGGTACTGCAGTGTATGGAATGATACTGTAGTGTATGGAATAATACTGTAGAGTATGGTATGGTACTGTAATATATGGAATGATACTGTAGAGTATGGTATCATACTGTAGTGTGTGAAATGAAACTGTATGGTATGGTACTGCAGTGTATGGAATGATACTGTAGTGTATGGAATGATACTGTAGAGTACGGTATGGTACTGTAATGTATGGAATGATACTGTAGAGTATGGTATGGTACTGTTATGTATGGAATGATACTGTAGAGTATGGTATGGTACTGTAGTGTATGGAATGATACTGTAGAGTATGGTATGGTACTGCAGTGTATGGAATGATACTGTAGTGTATGGAATAATACTGTAGAGTATGGTATGGTACTGTAATATATGGAATGATACTGTAATGGTACTGTAATATATAGAATGATACTGTAGTGTATGGTATCGTACTGTAGTGTGTGGAATGAAACTATATGGTATGGTACTGCAGTGTATGGAATGATACTGTAGTGTATGGAATGATACTGTAGAGTATGGTATGATACTGTAGAGTATGGTATGGTACTGTAATGTATGGAATGATACTGTAGAGTATGGTATGGTACTGTAGTGTATGGAATGATACTGTATGGTATGGTACTGTAGTGTATGGAATGATACTGTAGAGTATGGTATGGTACTGCAATGTATAGAATGATACTGTAGTGTATGGAATTATGCTGTAGAGTTTGGAATGATGCTGTAGAGTATGGTATGATGCTGTAGAGTATGGAATGATACTGTAGAGTATGGTATGGTACTGTAGTGTATGGAATGATACTGTAGAGTATGGTATGGTACTGCAGTGTATGGAATGATACTGTAGTGTATGTAATAATACTGTAGAGTATAGTATGGTACTGTAATATATGGAATGATACCGTAGAGTATGGTATCGTACTGTAGTGTGTGGAATGAAACTGTATGGTATGGTACTGCAGTGTATGGAATGATACTGTAGTGTATGGAATGATACTGTAGAGTATGGTATGGTACTGTAATGTATGGAATGATACTGTAGAGTATGGTATGGTACTGTAGTGTATGGAATGATACTGTAGAGTATGGTATGGTACTGCAGTGTATGAAATGATACTGTAGTGTATGGAATAATGCTGTAGAGTATGGTATTGTACTGTAATATATGGAATGATACTGTAATGGTACTGTACTATATGGAATAATACTGTAGTGTATGGTATCGTACTTGAGTGTGTGGAATGACACTGTAGTGTATGGAATGATGCTGTAGAGTATGATATGGTACTGTAGTGTATGGAATGACACTGTAGTGTATGGTATGGTGCTGTAGAGTATGGTATGGTACTGTAATGTATAGAATGATACTGCAGTGTATGGAATGATACTATAGAGTATGGTATGGTACTGTAGTGTATGTAATGATACTGCAGTGTATGGTATGATGCTTTATTGTATAGGATGATACTATAGAGTATGTTATGGTACTGTAATGTATGGAATGATATTGTAGAGTATGGTATGGTACTGTAATGTATGGAATGATAATGTAGAGTAAGGTATGGTACTGTAATGTATGGAATGATACTGTATGGTATGGTACTGTAGTGTATGGAATGATACTGTATGGTAGTGTATGGAATGATACTGTATGGTATGGTTCTAAATGTAGTGTATGGAATGATGGTGTAGTGTATGGTATGGTACTGTAATGTATGGGATGATACTGTAGAGTATGTTATGGTACTGTAGAGTATGGTACTGTAGTGTATGGAATGACACTATAGTGTATGGTATGGTGCTGTATAGTATGGTATGGTACTGCAATGTATATAATGATACTGCAGTGTATGGAATGATACTGTAGAGTATGGTATGGTACTGTAATGTATGGAATGATACTGCAGAGTATGGTATGGTACTGTAGTGTATGGAATGATACTGTAGAGTATGGTATGGTATTGTAATGTATGGAATGATACTGTAGAGTATGGTATGGTACTGTAGCGTATGGAATGATACTGTATGGTATGGAATGATACTGTAGAGTGTGGTATGATATTGTAGAGTGTGGTATGATACTGTAGAGTATGTTATGGTACTGTAGAGTATGGTATGGTACTGTAGTGTATGGAATGATGCTGTAGAGTATGGTATGGTACTGCAATGTATAGAATGATACTGCAATGTATAGAATGATACTGTAGTATATGGAATGATACTGTACAGTATGGTATGGTACTGTAGTGTATGGAATGATACTGTAGAGTATGGTATGATACTGTAGTGTATGGAATGATACTGTAGCGTATGGAATGATACTGTAGAGTGTGGTATGATATTGTAGAGTATGGGATGATACTGTAGAATATGTTATGGTACTGTAGAGTATGGTATGGTACTGTAGTGTATGGTACTGTAGTGTATGGAATGACACTGTAGTGTATGGTATGGTGCTGTAGAGTATGGTATGGTACTGCAATGTATAGAATGATACTGCAGTGTATGGAATGATACTGTACAGTATGGTATGGTACTGTAGTGTATGGAATGATACTGTAGAGTATGGTATGGTACTGTAGTGTATGGAATGACACTGTAGTGTATGGTATGGTGCTGTAGAGTATGGTATGGTACTGCAATGTATAGAATGATACTGCAGTGTATGGAATGATACTGTAGAGTATGGTATGGTACTGTAGTGTATGGAATGATACTGTAGAGTATGGTATGATACTGTAGTGTATGGAATGATACTGTAGAGTATGGTATGGTACTGTAGTGTATGGAATGATACTGTAGCATATGGTATGATACTGTAGAGTGTGGTATGATATTGTAGAGTATGATGATACTGTAGAGTATGTTATGGTACTGTAGAGTATGGTAATGTGCTGTAGTGTATGGAATGACACTGTAGTGTATGGTATGGTGCTGTAGAGTATGGTATGGTACTGCAATGTATAGAATGATACTGCAGTGTATGGAATGATACTGTAGAGTATGGTATGGTACTGTAATGTATGGAATGATACTGTTGAGTATGGTATAGTACTGTAGAGTATAGAATGATACTGCAGTGTATGGAATGATACTGTAGCGCATGGTATGATGTTGTAGTGTATGATATGATACTGTAGTGTATGGAGTGGTATTCGTTAGTTTCCGTATTCGGTATTTCCTACAGTGGCGGAATCTGACGAAGACATCCGTAAAACAATCGAAACGTCATTTGGCGCATTGTGTACTTCAGCTCGAGGCATGTCGGGAGTTCACAATGGCGGCGTTAGAAGATTTTGTAATTTTGCGAACTGTGTTTTTTCCTAAATTTACAAGGTAATTTGTTTCAAAATGGCATTTGCCTATAAACCGATACTTGCTACGCCTGTCAAGGGGGTAAAGTCATGGCTAGCGTGTGATAAAGGTACGTCTGGACATGTAAGAAACTTAAAAATGTAGCCATGCAAACCATATTAACAGCATATATTCATAATTTTCCATTTATCTTATTTTCAGTAGGTGATAAAACTTGTGTTACTCGGTTTTTATCCTTAGGTTCTATAGTAAAATAAAAATCTTTGGCAGAGTAAAATGATGATAATGTTCTAGATTTTTATTTTGAAAGATAGAAATATTGAATCAATTTGCGTGAATGTGCATGAAATATGCAGGGTTTTAAAATAATCACACTGTAGATACCTTAATTTTAACAGTAAACTTGGTTGAACATCAAGGATAAAGACCGAGTTTATCACCTACCAGAATGTATTGGATAGGTCTTATTTCTGGTCACTGATTGGTCAGTTTTTAGCTCTACTGGCCAAAGGGCCAGCAGAGCTTATGGGATGCTGAGTTGTCCGTCGTCCGTCCGTCGTCGGCGTTAACTTTTGTCTCGTTAAGACGATAGGGCCTTCATTTTTCATCCGATTTTTACCATACTTTAACAGGTTGTTAATATCAATGAAAGCTCGGATGAGTTCGAAAACCAGCCAGATCGGACAAGTAACAGCAGAGTTATGGCCCTTGATTTAGTTAAAAATGCTATACTGCTGTATTTTGCCTCGTTAAGACGATAGGGCCTTCATTTTTCATCCGATCTTTACCAAACTTTACTACATTGTTCATATCAATGAAAGCTCGAACAAGTTCGAAAACCAGCCAGATCGGACCAGTAACAGTGGAGTTATGGTCCTTGATTTAGTTAAAAATGCTATATTTTGCCTCGTTAAGATGATAGGGCCTTCGTTTTTCATCCTATCTTTACTAAACCTTACCACATTGTTAATATCAATGAAAGCTTGGACAAGTTCGAAAACCAGCCATATCGGACCAGTAACGGCGGAGTTATGGCCCTTGATTTAGTTAAAAATGCTATATTTTGCCTCGTTAAGACGATAGGGACTTTATTGTTCATCCGATCTTTACCAAACTTTATCAGATTGTTAATATCAATGAAAGCTCGGACAAGTTCGAAAACCAGCCATATCGGATTAGTAAAAGCGGAGTTATGGCCCTTGATTTAGTTAAAAATGCCATATTTTGCCTCGTTAAGACGATAGGAGCTTCATTGTTCATCCGATCTTTACCAAACTTTATCAGATTGTTAATATCAATGAAAGCTCGGAAAAGTTCGAAAACCATTCATATCGGACCAGAACAGCGGAGTTATGGCCCTTGATTTAGTTCAAAATGCTATAATTTGCCTCGTTAAGATTTTTCATCGGATCTTTACCAAACTTGATCAGATTGTTAATGTCTATGAAAGCTTGGTCAAGTTCGAAAACCAACCAGATCGAACCAGTAACAGTGGAGTTATGGCCCTTGATTTTGTTAAAAATGCTATAATTTGCCTTGTCATACGATAGGGCCTTCATTTTGCATCTGATCTTTGCCAAACTTTAACAGATTTTATGACTTTTTTTTATTTATTTATATATATATATATATATATTTTATTTTTTTTTCATTATTTTTTTTTTTATTTTTTTTATTATTTATTTATTTTTATTTTTTTTATTTTAGCTCTATGTTGGACCAGTCGGACCAGTAACAGAGGAGTTATGGCTCTTGATTTAGTTAAAAATGCTATATTTTGCCTCGTTAATATGGTAGGGCCTTCATTTTCATCTGATCTTTACCAAACTTTACCAGATTCTTTAGTTATGGCCCTTGATTTAGTTAAAAAGCTGTTTTTTAATGGCAGTCACTCGCTTCATTGATGTTATAAGAGCTGTGTTAGCCAGTAGAGCGTCCACAGGCCCTCTTGGGCCTCTTGTTTTGATGATGCTGTATCAAAATTATGAATAATGATTTACTGTCAGTTTTGAATGCATTATTGTCCAAGGATATGTCAAACATTTTTATGTGATACCGGTTTATGAACCATTTAGAAGGTCGTCGAAATGAGAGCCGCTTGTCAGAGAAATCTGCTAAACCTAGTGCCCGTTTCCTCCCACTGCTACATGTACAGGTATGCTTGCTCATCTATATACCGGTGTACTTGTCATAAAATGCATCCAGTTGAAAGCGAAAATATAATAATTTAAAACTATGTGTGATAGGGTGATAAAATAATCTAATATGAAATAGGTTAAACCTACAGGACGAGCACAGTTCATGTCTGATTATGCAGTATGTGCAAGTCTACCTGTAAGTGTATGAATCGTGACATATTACCTCCACCCCAACACATTTCAATTCGTTCCCAGACAGATATGACATGGACCGAACTTCGAAATGCTATCTAGTCATGATCCCATCTGGATCGACAATGGCTGAATCACCCACCGTCATGAAAACTAGACAAATATGCAGCCGAATCGGGACCTTTCATTCTTCCTACTTTCGGACTACCTTTCCGATACTCTACCTACCAACTGAGTTAATTGAGCTAATCTGTCGTACTATCTACTTCATCAATGAATAAACCGTGATGCGTATACTTTTTTGCTGAACAGCATCATATAGTAAAAAGCAAAATGAATTTTTGCTAGGATCAACTAGACTTCATGGGCAACATTTCTGTAAAGTTTCATACCACACCACGGCATAAGCAGAGATCAGTCGAGCTAAAAATCATCGAGATTGACAGATAGTTATTTTATTCATTTACTGAATTATGGCATTCATTAGATTCTTTTTATTGAATTGAATTGAATGTTGTTTAACGGCTCATCAACACAGTATAGGTTATTTAGAGCCGCCCCAGAGAGAGGGGAAGGATACATAGGAATCCGGGAACCTGCCCTACTCTTATTATCGAATTCTTTTTATTGACTTCATTAATTGATATTTTGGTATGTTTGGATACAATTATAACACAGACAAGTGGAATTGTCCTGCCCTGGATCATTACAACTGGTATGGAATGTTGGAACCAGCATCTTTAATCCATCATATGAGCAAAGATGAATTGGGACTTGACGGCGCACCAACACAAGAAAGGTTATATGGCGCCAAACGGATGAACATACCAGGCTCATCCTCCATTTACATCTAGATAAAATATGGAGACTGGACCTAGAAAATTTTGAGCAAAGATGAGATGTCACTGCAGAATAACACTCTCCTCAAGAAGAGAAAGTGTCTATCCTATGTATATATTTAAATGGTTTTCTATGACGTGACATGTACATTTTTTCTGTCAGGCATTTAAAACCTGCATTGGATAATTACACAAACATCATTTACATGTGACTGCAACATTAACATATCATCTGGACTGCTGTAAAATGGATTTTGATAAAGAGCAAAGACGATGTCAACTACAAAACAGCTGTATCACAGTGAAAAAAAAAGAAGAAATATATATCCTTTGTATGTTTAAACAATTGTGTGTGACTGATAGAATTCTGTCAGCTTTGGATGGCAGTTCACATCTGAAAGCATTCAAGTCGTTGGATAATCCCAATTATAAATTTAAAGGGACACATGGGAATCTTATTTTTTTATTATATGATATATACTTTTTCCACATAAATGCAATTGTTCAGTCATTTATATTAATCAAATTGACTTTGTTTTTGTATATTACTAACTATTGGTGATATTGCAGCAATATTATATGTAAACCTTTGGTTGAATAATAAAAGCAAATTAAAACTCAAAATTTAATCAAATTGTATGCAGGGGCGTACCTGAACATACGCACTGACGAACGTGCGTACAGGCTATTAAAAAAGCAAACAAATAAAAAGGCTAAAAATGCGAAAAATGCAATAAAAACTGAAGGTATAGGGAGGTTAGGCACATTTGTGAATCCAAAACTCGATGGTGCGTATACCTAAATTAGCCCCAGGAACGCCCCTGGTATGTCAGATGCAAATTGATTAATGCTAAGCAGCTTCAAGATTGCCGTGTGTTAAACACAGTTAATTTATACGGTGGTAACATTGCTCAAGGGATTACAGAAAATATAGAATGCCATTATGGTAATATGTTACGCCATTTTCCTTTTTTTTTTGTTGCATAAAATGGTTTAGGTTTGCTCTGTTGAGAATTAAAATCAGTTTTTGTATGTTTAAGCAATTTAAAGGGACACACATCAATCTTCAAGTATTTGAAATGGGTGTCTCGATTTATATATCCAGTATCATTTTTACTTTTACCCTGGTTACATTTAAATAAATCAAATTTTAAGTATTCACTATTTCGTCTTACTATACTATAAGATTTAATATATTACTGGTGCAATAATATCAAAAATTAACAATATGCAAAAACAAATGGCTTAATATTATTGGTATAATTAACATTAATGATTGAACAAATGCAATTTATGTAGAAAAACTAACGGGACGCCGCTAGTTTTTTAAAAATCAAGATTGCCATAATAACTTGATCTAAGAAGGCTCCAACATAGTATGTGTTTGTAGGATATACTTTAGATAATACTTACAATTGTCATGAAAGTCTGTTCTGTCTTCTATGTGATGGGAAATCCATGGGCATATATAAGTGATGAAATACATGATTGTAGAAATAACATGCTTATCCCAAATCACTATCCAATCGCAAATGCAGAACTTAAATACACACTTGCATGATGGATAGTTTCATGTGATAGCAAGAGGTCATGACTATGTCCCACTTCCTTTATGGTCTGGCACAAATGTTAGCTGCAGACTGCTGTTATCACCTTATGAGTATCTGTCCTGGTTTCTTGCTATACTTAACTAGGGTATGCAGATGCTAAAATATAAAATACATAGCAGGTATAGAAACATGTACATTATCGCTGTGTAGGAGGTATAATGAAGAATGAGTTATTTCTATTTCTTTCTACTGATACTGAACACAATCAATTTTAATTTAATGTCATGGCAGCCTCATTTCCGAAGAAGGGTTTGTTAGATTTTTGTATCACTGATTAACACATACCTGCAGTGAGATCTTTAATGTGCATATGGAGTAACCTGTTTCTACAATACACAGATGGATACATGATTACCTACATACATAAAAGGTCTACATTACTTTATTATTTTAAAAGGTACTAGTATGCCATAAACATTGCTTTGGCATAACTGTAACTACCGTAGACTGCTACCTCAATACAATATCAACAGCATCATATCATACTCTACAGCATCATACCATATTCTACAGCATCATACCATAACATATACTACAGTACCTTACCATACTCTACAGTACCGTACCAATACTGTAGCCATATTCTACAGCATCATACCATAACATATACTACAGTACCATACCATACTCTACAGTACCGTACCATACTCTGCAGTATCATTCCATACACTACAGTATCATACCATATACTACAGCATCATTCCATACACTACAGCATCGTACCGTCTCTACATTATCATTCCATATACTACAGTATCATTCTATACATCATGCCATACACTACAGTACCATATCATACTCTACAGTATCATTCCATACACTACAGTACCATAACATACTCTACAGTATCATTCCATTCACTACAGTATCATTCTATACACTACAGCATCATTCCATACACTACAGTACCATACTATACTCTTCAGTATCATACCATAAACTACAGTATTATTCCATACACTACAGTACCATTCCATACACTGCAGCATCATACCATACTGTGCAGTATCATTCCATACACTACAGTATCATTCCATACACTACAGTACCATACCATACTCTACAGTACCATACCATACACTACAGTATCATACAATACACTCATTCCATACACTGCAGCATCATACTATACTCTACAGTATCATTCCATACACTACAGTATCATTCTATACACTGCAGTAACATATTATACACAACAGCATCATTCCATATACTACAGCATCATACCATACTCTACTGCATCATACCATAAACTACAGCATCATATCATACTCTATAGTATCATTCTATACACTGCAGTACCATACTATACACTACAGCATCATACCACACTCTACAGTACAAAACCACACACTACAGCATCATTCCATACACTACAGTATCATTCTATACATAGAGGATCTTAAACGAGTTCACATTTCATATAAGATTAATGAAACGAGTTATGAATTATTTTAATTTTAACGAGCCTTTTGGCGAGTTAAAATTAAAAATAATTTATAACGAGTTTCATAAATCTTATAGGGAATGAGTTTAAGATCCTTTTTATCACATAAGATTGCAATCAAATTAGTAAAAATTAATTCAGATGGACATAGAACCGCCACAACGTCAGACACACTTTAGCGCCAAAATGTCATAAAATATGTGACGTCGTAACGTCGCGACTCACACATGATGTTGCGTATAAAAGAGTTCGTGTTTTACCTCTTTACAAAACAGCAGTTTACGTCAACTTTTTAACAAACCAACAACAATGTTTTGTAAACATGCATTATTTTTATTAGCTGTCACAAATAGTAAAATTATGACTCAGATCTGGGTGAGTTTGTAATAAATAAAATAGTTTCACTTAATAAACTTGCGCAGTGTTACAGGTTTAACTCAACCAATCAAAATCGTTCCAGGTTGTATAACACGTGTGTAATACAATAGAATATTAAATGGGTGTTTGATACTGCTAACAAGGGACGTTATGTGATAACTGCAGTACCATAACATACTCTACAGTATCATACCATACTCTACCGCATTATTCCATACACTACAGCATCATACCATACTCTACAGTATCATTCCATACACTACAGTATCATTCTATACACTGCAGTACCATACCATACTCTACAGTATCATACCATACTCTACCGCATTATTCCATACACTACAGCATCATACCATACTCCATACTCTACAGTATCATTCCATACACTTCAGTGTCATTCTATACACTGCAGCATCATACCATACTCTACAGCATCATACCATACGCCACAGTATCATTCCATACACTACAGTATCATTCCATACTCTACAGTATCATTCCATACACTACAGTATCATACCATACACTACAGTACCATACCATACTCTACAGTATCATTCCATACACTACAGTATCATACCATACTCTACAGTACCATACCATACACTACAGTATCATACAATACACTACAGTACCATACCATACACTACAGTATCCTTCCTTACACTGCAGTATCATTCCATACACTGCAGTATCATGCTATACATTGCAGTACCATACCATACTCTACAGTACCATACCATACTCTACAGTATCATTCCATACACTACAGTACCATACCCTACACTGCAGTACCATACCATACTCTACAGTATCATACAATACACTACAGTACCATACCATATTCTACAGTATCATTCCATACACTACAGTACCATGACATACTCTACAGTATCATTCCATACACTACAGTACCATACCATACTCTACAGTACCATACCATACTCTACAGTATCATTCCATACACTACAGTACCATACCATACTCTACAGTATCATTCCATACACTACAGTACCATACCATACTCTACAGTATCATTCCATACACTACAGTATCATTCCATACACTACAGTACCATACCATACTCTACAGTATCATTCCATACACTACAGTATCATACCATACACTACAGTACCATACCATATTCTACAGTATCATTCCATACACTACAGTATCATACCATACACTACAGTACTATACCATACTCTACAGTACCATACCATACACTACAGTATCATACAATACACTACAGTACCATACCATACTCTACAGTATCATTCCATACACTTCAGTATCATACAATACACTACAGTACCTTACCATACACTACAGTATCATACAATACACTACGGTACCACACCATACTCTACAGTATCATTCCATACACTGCAGTATCATGCTATACATTGCAGTACCATACCATAGTCTACAGTACCATACCATACTCTACCGCATTATTCCATACGCTACAGCATCATACCATACTCTACAGTATCATTCCATACACTACAGTATCATTCTGTACACTGCAGTACCATATCATATTCTACAGTATTATACCATTTTCTACCGCATTATTCCATACACTACAGCATCATACCATACTCTACAGTATCATTCTATACACTGCAGTACCGTATCATACACAACAGCATCATTTCATACACTACAGTATTATCCCATAAACTACAGCATCATACCATACTTTACAGTATCATATCACACTCTACAGTATCATTCTATACACTGCAGTACCATACCATACCATACACTACAGCATCATTCAATACACTACAGTACCATACCATACTCTACAGTATCATACCATACACTACAGGATCATTCCATACTCTACAGTACCATACCATACTCTACAGTATCATACCATAAACTACAGTATCATTCCATACACTGCAGTACCATACCATACTCTAAAGTATCATACCATACACTACAGTATCATACCATACACTACAGTACCATACCATACTCTACAGTATCATACCATACACTGCAGTATCATACCATACACTACAGTACCATACCATACTCTACAGTATCATACCATACACTACAGTATCATTCCATACTCTACAGTACCATACCATATTCTACAGTACCATACCATACTCTACAGTAACATTCCATACACTACAGTACCATACCATACACTGCAGTACCATACCATACTCTACAGTATCATACAATACACTACAGTACCATACCATACTCTACAGTATCATTCCATATACTACAGTACCATACCATACTCTACAGTATCATACCATACACTACAGTATCATTCCATATATTACAGTACCATACCATACTCTACAGTACCATACCATACTCTACAGTATCATACCATACACTACAGTACCATACCATACACTACAGTATCATTCCATACACTGCAGTATCATGCTATACATTGCAGTACCATGCCATACTCTACAGTACCATACCATACTCTACAGTATCATTCCATAAACTACAGTACCATACCATACACTGCAGTACCATACTATACTCTACAGTATCATACAATACACTACAGTACCATACCATACTCTACAGTATCATTCCATACACTACAGTACCATACCATACTCAACAGTATCATTCCATACACTACAGTACCATACCATACTCTACAGTACCATACCATACTCTACAGTATTATTTCATACTGTACAGTACCATACCATACAATACAGTACCTTACCATACTCTACAGTACCATACCATACTCTACACTACAGTACCATACCATACTCTACAGTATCATTCCATACACTGCAGTATCATGCTATACATTGCAGTACCATACCATATTCTACAGTATTATACCATTTTCTACCGCATTATTCCATACACTACAGCATCATACCATACTCTACAGTATCATTCCATACACTACAGTATCATTTTATACACTGCAGTACCATACCATATTCTACAGTATTATACCATTTTCTACCGCATTATTCCATACACTACAGCATCATACCATACTCTACAGTATCACTCCATACACTACAGTATCATTCTATACACTGCAGTACCATATCATATACAACAGCATCATTCCATACACTACAGTATTATTCCATACACTACAGCATCATACAGTATCATTCTATACACTGCAGTACCATACCATACCATACACTACAGCATCATTCCATACACTACAGTACCATACCATACTCTACAGTATCATTCCATACTCTACAGTATCATTCCATACACTACAGTATCATACCATACACTGCAGTACCATACCATACTCTACTGTATCATTCCATACCATACACTACAGTACCATACCATACTCTACAGTATCATTCCATACTCTACAGTACCATACCATACTCTACAGTATCATTCCATACTCTACAGTATTATTCCATACTCTACAGTACCATACCATACTCTACAGTATCATTCCATACTCTACAGTACCATACCATACTCTACAGTACCATACCATACTCTACAGTTTCAATCCGATTTGTAACCGGAGGCCCCGGGTTCAATCCTCCGTGGTGCCACTGAGTTCGTCGGTGTGTTCTTGGGCAAGACACTTTACCTTAGCCTCGTCCGTCGGATGGGGACGTAAACCGGGCAGTCCCGTGTATCGGTCTATCCTCCGAGCACGTTAAAGAACCATAGGAATCTATTCGATAATAAGAGTAGGGCAGGTTCCCGGATTCCTATGTATCCTTCCCCTCTCTCTGGGGCGGCTCTAAATAACCTATACTGTGTTGATGAGCCGTTAAACAACATTCAATTCAATTCCATACTCTACAGTACCATACCATACTCTACAGTATCATTCCATACACTACAGTATTATTCCATAGACTACAGCATCATACAGTATCATTCTATACACTGCAGTACCATACCATACCATACACTACAGCATCATTCCATACACTACAGTACCATACCATACTCTACAGTATCATTCCATACTCTACAGTATCATTCCATACACTACAGTATCATACCATACACTGCAGTACCATACCATACTCTACAGTATCATTCCATACACTACAGTACCATACCATACACTGCAGTATCATGCTATACATTGCAGTACCATGCCATACTCTACAGTACCATACCATACTCTACAGTATCATTCCATAAACTACAGTACCATACCATACACTGCAGTACCATACCATACTCTACAGTATCATACAATACACTACAGTACCATACCATACTCTACAGTATCATTCCATACACTACAGTACCATACCATACTCTACAGTATCATTCCATACACTACAGTACCATACCATACTCTACAGTACCATACCATACTCTACAGTATCATTCCATACTGTACAGTACCATACCATACAATACAGTACCATACCATACTCTACAGTATCATACAATACACTACAGTACCATACTATACTCTACAGTATCATTCCATACACTGCAGTATCATGCTATACATTGCAGTACCAT
Organism: Cyrtodaria siliqua; assembly: GCA_037043455.1. Classification (NCBI taxonomy): domain Eukaryota; kingdom Metazoa; phylum Mollusca; class Bivalvia; order Adapedonta; family Hiatellidae; genus Cyrtodaria; species Cyrtodaria siliqua. Next base: position 39,336 of record JAWPHD010012274.1, read on the forward strand.
ACCATATTCTACAGTATTATACCATTTTCTACCGCATTATTCCATACACTACAGCATCATACCATACTCTACAGTATCACTCCATACACTACAGTATCATTATATACACTGCAGTACCATATCATATACAACAGCATCATTCCATACACTACAGTATTATTTCATACACTACAGCATCATACAGTATCATTCTATACACTGCAGTACCATACCATACCATACACTACAGCATCATTCCATACACTACAGTACCATACCATACTCTACAGTATCATTCCATACTCTACAGTATCATTCCATACACTACAGTATCATACCATACACTGCAGTACCATACCATACTCTACAGTATCATTCCATACCATACACTACAGTACCATACCATACTCTACAGTACCATACCATACACTACAGTACCATACCATACTCTACAGTATCATTCCATACTCTACAGTATTATTCCATACTCTACAGTACCATACCATACTCTACAGTATCATTCCATACTCTACAGTACCATACCATACTCTACAGTACCATACCATACTCTACAGTTTCAATCCGATTTGTAACCGGAGGCCCCAGGTTCAATCCTCCGTGGTGCCACTGAGTTCCGTCGGTGTGTTCTTGGGCAAGACACTTTACCTTAGCCTCGTCCGTCGGATGGGGACGTAAACCGGGCGGTCCCGTGTATCGGTCTATCCTCCGAATACGTTAAAGAACCATAGGAATCTATTCGATAATAAGAGTAGGGCAGGTTCCCGGATTCCTATGTATCCTTCCCCTCTGTCTGGGGCAGCTCTAAATAACCTATACTGTGTTGATGAGCCGTTAAACAACATTCAATTCAATTCCATACTCTACAGTACCATACCATACTCTACAGTATCATTCCATACACTACAGTATTATTCCATAGACTACAGCATCATACAGTATCATTCTATACACTGCAGTACCATACCATACCATACACCAGTGTTTTATCTACCCCTGTGTCATGCGTCAAATACGCAGTATTTTCGGATTTGACGCACAAATATTGTTGCCGAAACGTACATTGACGCAGCCGAAAAAGGAGCCGTAAAATAAACTTAGTCATAAGCGATTTTCACGATATAAGTGTAATTTACGCGCATTTGTCGCACAATGAAACAACGATTTTCATTGGCTGATTTGTATGCAATGTCCAATCAAATGAGTTGTTCCGAGATGATGTCGGCGTTCTACGCAAAATGTCAAAAAAGCAAAAGCAGATTCAAAACAAACAAAATTACAGTTAATGGACTGCGTTTGCCTCCAACCTTCACTGATGACAACAAAACTAATGTCGAGTCCCAATCAGCAAAGGACGAGGTAACGGTAACCCGCAAGATAAAATGTAATTTCGTCCCGCAATGGTTGAGAACGGACAGCTGGCTACGTTTTGAAAAAGTAGAGGATTTATGTACTGCCATGTGTGCACAGAGGTCAAACTGAATTTTTTTTTTGTTTTTTGTATGAAAATAAAATAAGACTTAGTTAGTCCATTGTTTTATCTTCAGTTGGCTACATAAAATACTTTGAAAGATATTTTGTGTAATTAAAACAATAAAAAATGAACATAATATTATTTTTTTTAAAAATGTTGAGAATTGATCATTCACCTGAGTTTCTATGTGATGCATATGTTTGGATTTTGACGCATTGTTTTTTGCCTGGGTGTGTCAAATGACTCGCATGTAGCCAATTGTAGATAAAACACTGATACACTACAGCATCATTCCATACACTACAGTACCATACCATACTCTACAGTATCATTCCATACTCTACAGTATCATTCCATACACTACAGTATCATACCATACACTGCAGTACCATACCATACTCTACAGTATCATTCCATACACTACAGTACCATACCATACTGTACAGTACCATACCATACTCTACAGTATCATTCCATACACTACAGTACCATTCCATACACTGCAGTATCATGCTATATATTGCAGTACCATACCATACTCTACAGTCATTCCTTACACTACAATATCATTGTATACACTACAGCTTCATACCTGAGACTGCGGTTACATCTTCATACCATACTCTACAGTATCATTCTATACACTGCAGTACCATACCATACTCTACAGCATCATACCATACTCTACAGCATCATTCCATACACTACAGCATCATTCCATACACTACAGCATCATTCCATACACTACAGCATCATTCCATACATGTACTACAGTACACTTCAGTATCATACATACAGGCCTACCATTCATTACTGCATCATTCCATACACTACAGTCTACGATAACGGTCCCACGAAAACACATACCATAGTTGTTATCTCCTAAATTTCGACTGGATTATGCAATATAACCATAATAACATGACATACGGGTAGCCAGCCATGTTTTGGTTTTACAAAATACATCAAATTATTATTTTATTATATACTGTTGGAAACAATAACAGAAAACAAACGAAAACAATGTGGCTTACCCAGGGCTACGCCGATTGCAAGAAACGACAACTCTGTGTGTAACGCATAAACTGATGACGTTTCGGCAGAATAGAATAGAATATGCAAATGATGTCCTGTAGCGTATGGAAATTATCACCTACATTGTTTCTAACTGGAGCACTCTTGCTGCGCAAAAGAAAACAAAATGGATGAATGGCCGGATCAAAACGGAAATGGATTGCTATGACGTCAGGCTGTTCCAGTAACACATTACTTTCATGAAACGCCTCCCAATATTTCACGATATACATGCTACTTCTGCAGTTGAAGACGCAGTATGCAAACTTCCCTAAAATACCTCAGGCTTGCGCGAGCCAAAACAATGCATGTGTACACGTATGACAGCAACTATCTATTCCATGACATTGACACCTGCATATCCCCCACTTTTCAAAATTGACTGCACTGACTACTGTCAGAAATGTTATTACATAATGCATTCTTTCTGCATGTTGAGTTAGCTACCGTAGAAACAGCAAGCGTGTGGCACTTTATTCAGAGGGTTACTGTAAAGCATATTTACATATACGTATACTAACTAAATGTTACCAGTGTGTGAAAGAAAACTCTGTAAAACCTTTAGAGCTGATGAAGGTATTTTTAATCTATGGAACTGTTTATTTTAAAACAAAGACAAAATCAAACAAACAAATCTTGCATTCGACAACTCAAAGTTTGTTTACACTTGCAAGAGTCTGACTTATTATCCGTTTGTGTAACATGTACAGCCACACAAAAAATTAAGGCTTCTAAGTGCAAGTTATGTATTTACTTATAAATAGTAGTGTTACTCACTTGTTTTATAAATGATCACAACTGCGTATGTAAATTATTGTATTAAAGCAGTAAAACTTATTAGATATTTGTAAATCAATGTCTTATTGTGTAAGAAATATTTCATGTTGACATACACTTTTATAATTAATGTATGACACCTTTTCTATCAACATCATTCACAGCCTTATTATTAATGATTTCTAAAGGCACCGCATTTTAGCAATCAAAAGGCGCCGCATTTTAGAATACCAAAGAACCAGAAGTCAAACCGAATGATATCCCCTTAAATTTACAACACAAATTTATGATCATGTGTAAAATAAACACTGCCTTGTCTGTTGAAAAGTTGATTACATACCAGCAAATGTTACTTGTACTCATGGACATCTAAGTTTAAATTAACATTCGAAGCGCAAAGCAGCCGTCGAAATTAGCACAATCCCGAGACTGGTAAAATGCCTGACAGACTTGCCCAATATCCAAGAACACCCAGCAAATGTTACTTGTACTCATGGATATCTAAGTTTAAATTAACAGTCGAAGCGCAAAGCAGTGGACAAAATTAGCACTATCCCGACAATGCTAAAATGCCTGCCAGGCTTGCCCAATATCCAAGAACACAAGCCCAACGGGCTTGTTGATTTGCCGCTCGTTTCGACGGGAGAAATTGGAATCCAGACAAGGGAACTCCATTAACCAATCGTCCGAGAAATGTTTTACTAGGAAACAGAACAACAAGGCAATTGTTCTTACATAGTTTATTAAACGATTAAATGCAGTAAATAGTCACAACTATTTAGCGAAATTGGAAAAATACAAGAAAACACTTGCTTTGTTGTTATTTTGTTAAGGGTTTCCGTTTGTTTTCTGGCCAAAAGTTTGTAGTTCACAGCACAAAAGCAAAATATATCCGGTAATGTCCTCGAAATTTAATGCTTGTGTCCAATGATTACCCATTTTCATTTTCTTTTATTGAATATGTTTGATTGCCACATGGCCGCATGGAATTCAAATTTTGGCCGCACAGACCATTTTTTACTCGCCACGGCCGACTGCGAATTTGTGCCCCTGGCACACAAAGAGGCAAAACAGCATGAACACATGAAATATATATATATATAAGCAACAAAATTGAATCACTTGCAACATACCTAATTCAGGTGGCACGGTTTCAACAAGTTCTCGCTGGAGGGAACCGCTTTTTTCAACAAAATCAACTGGCTTCACCAACACTGCTAGGACTAGTATGAGGCCTGCTGAAAGGAGAGAATATTTGATATAATTATCTCCCCTTTATAGACATTAACAGCAGCCCAACATTCTCTGCTCTGGGTTATTTTTCCAGTCTGACACACAATAAGTGGATAATCATAAAGGAAAATTCTAGTTCCCTGTCCAATTGCTGCTATTGCAGTGCACAAGACAAAACACGTACCTGTGCATATCCGAATACTTAGAATAACACAGGTGCGCATAAACTCATTCTACTAATACATGATAAACATTGAAATGAATTATCAATTAAAACCCGTCATTCTCCCCATGACAAACATCAATCAACGATACCGCTCTCCTTTACTCATGAACAAATTGGGCAATAAACCAAACTTTAATTACTAACTCCCCAATCATCTTTTGTTTACTTGACACTTAGCATATACTCTGCCAGACATAAACAAAAGCTGTGTGTATTCAGGAGCTCGTGACCCCCTTTACTGCATCAACACACCTCATACCTTCAGGCAATTACACAAAGCCTCAGGCATAGGAGTATTAATTAGGACAACCCTCCCGTCGAAAATGTTATGCACTAGCCTAGCAAGCTTAAATATTTCACAGCCATTTCTCAAATCTGAATCTGAATCTGAATAGATACGTCGAAGTAACCAATACTGGCTTTTATTCAACGGGCTGGTGTGCGCGTAAAATTTAGTCTGGCAATGTTAATTCACGTTTGAAGCTTTCGATGGTCTGTTGGTTCACAATATTGTCACTGAGTTAATTCCAATCTATCACTGTTCTTGGGAAGAAAGAGTATTTGAAAGTATCACTATTTGTCGGTATTAATTGGAAACACTTTGTGTTATTGTTCACTTGGTTTGCAACAATGTTTTTATGTATGTAGTCCTCGTATTTCTTAGCTCTAATTGTTCGTTTAGGCCTAAGAGGATTTAGATAGTGTTCAATATTAATAGCTGGGACGTGCCCTTCCACCACCTTGTACAGGAACGTCAGCCGCTGGTGGCGTCGTCTTTCTTGTAGTGGGGCCAGTTCCAGGTCCTTCAGCATGGCGGTCATACATCCATCTTGTCTGGATCTGTAATCCTTCTTGATGAAGCGTGCGGATGATCGCTGTATCCGCTCTAGCTTGTCTATTTCGCCTTGCTGGTAGGGGTCCCAGATAACACACCCATATTCCAGTTTGGATCGAATTAGTCCGAGGTAGGCGTTCTTCCGGCAGCTAGAAGGACAGTGCCTTAGGTTTCTTCTCATGAATCCAAGGGTAGAGTTAGCACGTTTGGTGATTTTCGATATATGTGTAGTCCATTTCAGGTCATCAGAGAATGTAATTCCAAGGTAAGGATTTTCTTGAACTTGTTTTAGAATATCGCCGTCATTGGTGTAAAAATAGCTTGACTTCTGTTTGCTGCTGAGGAGATAGCATTTCTTGGCGTTGAACTTCATACCCCAATCATGCGCCCATTGTTGTAGATTTTTGAGGTCTAATTGGAGGAGTTCGTGGTCTTTGATGGAGTTAATAGTTCTGTATAATAGACAGTCATCCGCGAACAGGCGTATGTGGGACTTGACTCTCTCGGGCAGGTCATTGATGTGGCAGAGGAACAGCAGAGGCCCTAACACCGTGCCTTGGGGTACGCCGGATCCTACTGGGACGTGTCGGGACTTCTCACCTTCCACCACCACGCACATTTCACGCTGTTGGAGGAAGTTGGCAATCCAGTCGAGTAGGGGGCCACGGATACCATAGTTCTCTAGCTTTAGGAGAAGTCGTTGGTGGGGGACGGTGTCAAATGCTTTGCTGAAGTCCAGTATCATTGTGTCAACCTGTTTATTCTTGTCATAGTAGCCGTGTAGATCGTGAGCTGTGACGACTAGTTGTGTCTCGCAGGAGTAGCCTGAACGGAAGCCATGATTGAGGTCGGTAAGTACCCTGTGTCTGTCTAGGTGGTCGAGCATATGGTGACAAATGATATGTTCCAGTAGTTTGGATAGGACACAAGTGAGGGACACTGGGCGGTAGTTCTCTGGAGTATGGCGATCCCCTTTCTTGAAGACCGGCGTATATATGCATATATATTTTTCTTACCAATTCCACATCTACTTACAATGGCAATCAAGTGAAATCTTCTTTAACACTTCCTCGAATACAACCATATGATACAAAAGCACTGCAGCTTCCAAGATGGCTTCCAAAACAAACGTGAGTGACAGATCTTCCACAACAAACATGAGTGACAGATCAAACGCTACTTACTCGACGCATGCACACTCGCATAAAACTAACAAAACAAACAATCTTCACAGGTACCCGAACTTTTCTTCGCATTACTAAATTTACAACCGTCACAATAACAGAATATCACATCTACTTACCTTTCTCCTCAACTGAAACAGCCTTGAATACTTCCTCAAACACGACAAAAACAATGCCGGCTTCCTAAACTGACAAAATCGCCTGACGCGCATGCGTACTCACACAAAAAACAACAACATCAGTTGGCCTAGATCACAAGTTCATACATCACATTGGTAAAATAATTCTTCATACACACACCAATCACATCAAACTTTCCTAAACCGTCCAAGTATAACCAGAATTTCAAAACTGTACACACACATTCTGCATTTTAAAGTTCATCGCGACTGACCACAGGCAGTCGAGAGCGCTTGAGACAAAAATACATTTAACCAATACATCATCTCAAAAATCACAACATATAACCTACCTTTCGTCGCGAACTTTTGGACAACCGTTACTCACGAGCTCTAATGTAATATCCTCAATCGAAATGCTCACGATATTCGACTGTGCTGCAATAACAATGGCGTCCTCAAAATGTCTCTAAAATCGTCTGCGCATTTATATATTAATTAGGACAACCCTCCCGTCGAAAATGTTATGCACTAGCCTAGCAAGCTTAAATATTTCACATCTAGTTTATATATATACATATTAGTATTCATCCAAGAGATAGCAACTTATGTAATACCAAATTCAACGTCCCGTTCATGAATCTTTATCCACTACTGTCTTTCCGTACTAGAAAATAACGGAATCTTTCCTATAGCGCTTGTACATATTCCAGTCTGAATCTATTTTTAGAAAGTCTTGTAATGCTTAACTCCGCCCACGAATGCCGCCATCTTGAAATTCGGACAAACAATCGCAGAAGTCGTAGCATAACGAACGATGGATTGATCTACTTTACAGTTTTCATATACTTAATTGTGCTTAATATATATACTCAACATGTCACAACAAAACATTCTGCTGGGGAGAGTGCAAAAGTGATTCAAGAACGGGGGAAATGCGAGAAATCTATTTCATTGGGTTCGGGAATGTTTTTCCAAAGCCAGACAAAGAACGAGAAAAGTGTCTCCGATGTGTAGAAAGATGTGGCCGGAAATATTTCACGTTAGGCAACGTGAAAAGGGATACCTACATGTGTTCTCTTCATTTTTGTTGGTGGAAATGGGCCTACGGAAGAAAATCCGGACCCGATTAAATGTGGGAAGCAGGTAATTTGACTTTTGTTTACAGTGCTTTATAAACCGAAAGTAGTAACGCGTATAAATTCGGATGTAGTAGTACCCGGATAAAATACATCGTAGATGATCACTATTTAAAACATGCGAAACGAACAGAGTGTCGTGTCTCTACAGAAAAGGTGTGTTATCTCAATATATGCAAGCTAAATGAAAGTAAATTGTTTTTACTATATTTACATGTGTGAAATTAAAAGTAAATTTGGGTTTGCTGTTTGTATTTTTAGCTGCTATACCGCCCGTGTTCGTTGGAAACTCGGGTTAATTTTGAATTTAATTTTAGTATAAACTGACTGTAAATGAATAATGTTGTATCTTGTTAATTCTCGCATACAGACACGAGTTATTCAGGGGTTGATATTAGGTCAACTACTGTTTATACCATACTAGCTTGTGCTTATTGTTCAAACCTGCTTTATATTTTATTACCACTATTCTTAATGAAATACTGCTTCTATGCAGTATATCAGAAGTAATATCAGCAACGTTTTGAATTAAGTTTTAAATTGTATTGCAGGTTACCAGGAAAAGACGAGCACCTGTAGGAGGCCACCGCTTTACACCGCAGGACGAGGCAGCAACCAAAGATATTGCTAAACACAGAATTTATGTCGAACGCTCAATTGAAAGAACAAAAAAATTCAAACTTCTTCAAAAAACAATTCCTCAGAAGCTCCAGCCTGTCTTTTTTTGTTTTTGTGATAGGTTGTCTAGTGAACTTTCAAACGCCTCTTGTCAAGTGAATTGTATTTAGATAAAAAATGTCGGTATATGATAAAAATGTAGAGCAGCCACTAGTATGTTTCTATCGATCAGTTCGTGAACAAACATATTTGAAAAGGATTAAAAGGCTTTAATCTTTTTTAAATATGTTTTTCACAAACTGATCGATAGAAACATACTTAGTGGCTGCTTCTGTCTATCAGTTCGTTTTTCACAAACTGATCGACAGAGACATAATTAGTGGCTGCTCTACATTATTCAACGTGACATTGATAAGTTTTATAAATGAGTAAGTTTTCTTAATGAATAATGTTATTAAAAAAGATTCATGCAAGAAACTTAGACTTTCTTTTTTTGTATACTGCTTTGTTTCACTTATTCTTGGACAGTTTAAAGGAACACATGGCAATCTTGATTTTTTTAAAAACTTGTGGCACCCCGTATTAATTATAATAAAAGTATAAAGCATATTGTTTTTGCATATTACTAACTGTTGATTACATTCACCAATAACATATTCCTATGGAAGTATAACAAGGAAAAGTTGAAAAAGTAAAATTGCATTTTAGTATAAATGCAAACAGATTTATCGAGTCAAAATAATACTGGATTAATAATCGAGCGGCTAATTTTAATGGCTAATTATAACATGTTTAGCCCTGTGTGGTTCCCGGGGGCCCCGTTTGGTCACGGGGCAAAGAATAGGGCCACTGCAGATCCCTTTTTTATCTCGATGTACATGGAGGATGAGCCTGGCATGTTCATGCCTGTCAGGCGCCATATAACCTTTCATGTGTTGGTGCGCCTTAAAACACAATTCAATTAACATGTTTAATGCTGGATATACAAGACTTCAAGATTTCCATGTGTCCTTTTAAGTATCGTAAACAAATCATTATTGATTGATCTGATTCTATTTGAACTGCCTACAACACATTTCAGGTCATACAGATATCTCTCGCTCCCATAATGGAGGAATAATGGTAGTTAGCTGGTTTTTAAACTTGTCCAAGCTTTCGTTGATAAATAGAATCGGATAAAGTTTGATAAAGATCAATGCAAAATGAAAGTACTCGAGTGTTAATAACAAAAGTTAACGGACGGACAACATGCTATTCCCTAAGCTCTCCCAGCATTTGGTCAGTAGAGCTGAAAAGGAAGAAAAGACAGCAAAACCGTTAACATGTTGTGTGACTTGCTTACGACTGTCTTCCCTGACCGATAACTGAACTTGCATCTCGGCCAAACATTTTTCAGTTGAAATAAATATAAACACAAGTACTACTCAACAACCAGTTAAAAGTTACAATTTGTTTTATTTGTTGTCAGTAAAAGCATATAAGATATACATATTAACAAAAACATATCATAAAAAATTCAACAATAGACAAGTTACCAATATACAGCAAGGAAAAAATGGATTTAAAACAACTTGATCAAGAGTAGTTTTAAGTGTCACAGTATGAAGTTAAATGTTTTTGCATATATATATATAATTATTACTATTCTTCAATTAACTACAGAAAATTAAAAACACAAGCTGAATTGTATATATGCAAGGCTGGTCTGAGTCAAAATGATACAGGATAAATAAATTGATACACCAATTTTGATACTTCATAGAAACTTCAAGATTGCCATATACACCAATTTTGATACTTCATAGAAACTTCAAGATTGCCATGTGTCCCTTTAAGATCGAAAAATCATGGTATGGCGCATCAGTAATCAATTTAAAAGTCTTGACGCAAGATATGAACATTTAATGCTAGTTTAAACATAAATCTAGATGCATCAATTTTGAAAAAGGATTGGGATGAATGTCATCATTTAAAGTTGCTTCCGAAATTAAAAAAGTCATACAGCTCCAAGGAATGACCTCATTTGATGTACTCATTTTAACGCTAAAAACAAAAGATAAAAGAGTTTAAAATTTGATTTTATGGCACCGAGTTATTTTATTTTCACTCCTTTTAACGCTATAACAAAACGTTTTATTTGCTTTACATACATACGATATACGGGCACTTTCTTCTAAAACCCAGAACCGGCTATCTACAGCTAATATCAGCCTAATATTGTAGGATAAAGATACATACTGCATTATGTATTGTTAAAATTTGTTCAGTTACATCGTACAAAACATTTACTCGATACGATGCCATAACCTTGGCTTTGACGAAGTAATGACCTTGCTTCGCACAGTCTTGTATTTTTTGGACTTTTTTAATGGCTTAGCAGTATGAAGATCTTCAATGTCCTCAGCTTCATCCTCGCTGTCATTCAATATCAAACTTGTATTGATAAATTGCACCGACTCTGCTATGTGGTTATGTATGTGGCCCTTGTTGAAATGTTTGGGCATTTCTGCTGCATGGCCAGGAAATTTACTCCAACCACTATATGGCAGTATTATATATTAATGGAACATTCGATGATGATGGTGCTGTCAGTTTAACGGATTCGTTTTTCAAACTATACCATTTTCCGCCATCAACACTTATGGATAAGCCTTTGTCTTATGTAGATATGTACCCTGAAAATATATTGAAAAATAAACAAATAAGTGAGTGTATCTGCTGACAAAAATAAATACTGTTGTAAAGATCAAACATTTAGACAATCACATGTTTACCCAAGCCGAAAGTATAGGTCAATTTAAAACCAGCATTACGTTTTCCCCGTTTACATATGTATACATGGTTGGGTGGGGTAACATTTATTGTTACATTCGTCGTAAACTCGTTCCGTGCTTTAAAATTATTGGAGGCGGGTATATATTGTCATAATCGTAAGAATTAAGATTGATTTACATCATTTATAATCACAATATATAATCTTGGTTCGATTAAACACAATATCTATCAATCGATTTAAAAAGCATTATGACTGTTGTCAAGAGCCGAAGAAAGTTGTTTACAACAGACTTGTTTTCCTCACCTTTTCAGCATCTTAGTTCTGTCGCCTGTTTTAGGAAGTCCTCGGCATTCTAGCCATCTCAATAACTGTGTATTCGACTGTTTTCCAACCTATTCGTACTTAAATTTAGCCCCAGGTATATCTTTTTCTTCGAGAGTGACAACTATATATACGCATCGCTAGCTGCCATTGTTCTCTGTTTGTCCGAAATATCGATCACGTGATAGACTGTACTATTTTTAGCATATGACCGCATAGTTTGTGACGTTGCAGAAGTTGGATATCGTACAAGCGCTATAGTGTCAACAAAAAAATACGAGTTTTTTTACAACCTTTGATGACGCAAGCTCGTCGTCCTTTGCCAAAACAAATCGTTCCAAGTAATATTTAGCCATACAAATGCAATAACCTATAGTATTAGGCAAAATATATTCTCAACTTTTATTAAATAGATTAAATAAATGGGCAGAAAAATACGATAAGATAGCACAAAATCAATTTGGTTTCCAAAAAGAAAAATCAACGGTAGACTGTATTTTTATATTTCATTCTATTATTTCAAAAATGTTACACTCTGGAAAGAGACTGTATTGTGCATTTCTAGAATTTGAACGGGCCTTTGATAATGTTATGGCATAAATTGATTTTAGAAAATGTAAGCTCAAAAATTGTTAGCTAGAGCACTTAAATCAATGTATACTGTTGTCAAAACGCGCATTAGATATAAATCAACATTATCAGAACCCATAAGTTCATATGTCGGCCTAAAGCAAGCGGACCCAAGTTCGCCCATCCTATTTATGATGTTCATTAATGAAATCTCAGAAAATGTAAATTCAGAACTTGATGACATATTTTGTACTGACAATCTGAGCTTATTTATGCTGTTATATGCCGATGATGCGGTTGTATTTGCTTCGTCCCCTGCCTCTTTACAGTTGTTACTAAATGACTTTCAAATATATTGGAGGACCTGGGGCCTAAAGATAAATACAGAAAAAAAATTAATGATATTCGAAAGAGGTCGTCATTCACAATATAATTTCTACCTTGATGATAGCATAACAGAAGTTGTTCAAGTATCTGGGCATTTTTTTCTTCAAAAATGGAAATTGGTTAAGAACGCAAAAGAAGTTGGCACAACATGCTTCATTCGCATTGCATAATGTATTTTCCATATTCAGTCAAATAAACTTACCAATATCAGAAAAATGTAGACTTTTCGACACACTAGTTGCCTCTGTATTAAACTATAGCTCAGAAGTTTGGGGAATGCACGAGGCTTAAGATATTGAAATTATCCATACGAAATTTTGTAGGTCAAGAAGTCTACCAATCTCACAGGTTTATACGGTGAATTAGGTCGATTACCACTCATTATAAAGAGAAAACTTAAAAGCTCAGATATTGGTTAAAAATATTACATCTTAATGAAAATATATTGGCCAAAAATATATATATAATGTTGAAAAACGATGTTGATAATCATAATAATTATAACGGTTCCAATTGGGCATTTCAAATTAAAGATATCCTTGACAACCTTGGATTTTCTCAGAAATTCTGATGTTTGGTTATATCAATTTGAAGCAGATATTCCATTTGAATTAATAAAACAACGCTCGAATGACTCATATCATCAAAGTTGGAATTGAATTGAATGTTGTTTAACGGCTCATCAACACAGCATATGTTATTTAGAGCCGCCCCGGAGAGAGGGGAAGGATACATAGGAATCCGGGAACCGTGCCCTACTCTTATTAGCGAATAGATCCCTATGGTTCTTTAACGTGCTCGGAGGATAGACCGATACACGGGACCGCCCGGTTTACGTCCCCATCCACCGGACGAGGCTAAGGGAAAGAACACACCGACGAAACTCAGTGGCACCACACCGACGAAACTCAGTGGATTGAACCCGGGGCCTCCGGTTACAAATCCGCCGCGCTACCGACTGCGCCACGCCAGCCCTCTCAACAAAGTTAGTATTCAAATATCAATAACTCTAACAGGTTAGAATCATACTGCAGCTATAAACACAGTTTTGATATGGATTTTTTTTTTTAACCTATTAGATGATAGCAAATTCCGAAGAGCACTGGGTAGATTTAGACTCTCCTCTCACAATTTAGACATTGAAAATGGTATATATCTTAATATCCCGCGAGAAAAGAGGAAATATATACATTGTACCCAAAATATAGTAGAAAACAAATACCATTTTTTGCTTGTATGTCCAATATACATGTAGACACTTAAGACAGAAATATTTTAAACCTTACTTTTGCAGATGGCCAACGATAAACAAATTTGATGCGTTAAATTAGTAACTCGAACAGAACAATTATAAACTTATCAAAATATGTTTATTATGCATTTAAACTTCGAAATGAAATGCAAGTTTAATTTTCTTTACTACATTTCAACCTTTTTTCCATTAAAGGAAAAAAAAGGGAAGGAAAGAAAAAAAAGGGAAAAAAAAGCTATAACGCTTCTCTGTAAACTTCAAGGTAATTTTTGTATGCCATGTTGTTGGTTTTTTTGTTGTTGTTAGCTCGACTGATCAGAGATCAGCAGAGCTTATGCCGTGGTGCGGCGTCCGTCGTCCGTCTGTCCGTAAACTTTTATTTGTAGCGACATCTCCTCTGAAACTACTAGATGGATATTCATGAAACTTTACAGAAATGTTGCCCATAAAGTCTAGTTGATCCTAGCAAAAATGTGTGTTGATGTGAAATCCAAGATGGCCGCCAAAGCTAAAAAAAGAGTTTTAAAATACAAGTTTGTAGCGACTACTTCTTGAAAAGTATAAGTGATATTGATATGGGACTTTTTCTAAAATGATCAGCATGACATGATGTTGGTCCTTGTCAAAAATTCGTTTTGATTCAACGTTAAACATGGCTGCCAGCGGCCATCTTTGTTTACATAGAGTTATATAGTAAAAACTTGTAGCGACTACTTCTCTGAAACTACTTGGCGGATTTTCATGAAACTTTACAGGAATGTTTCTCTTGATGTCTAATTGATCCTAGCAAAATTTCAGATCTGCCAGAAATTCAAGATGGCCGTCATAGCTAAAAATAGATTTGTAAAAACTAAGTTTGTAGCGACTACTTCTTGAAAACTATAAGTGATATTGATATGGGACTTTTTCTAACATGATCAGCATGACATGATGTTGGTCCTTGTCAAAAATTGTTTTGATTCAACGTTAAACATTGCTGTCAGCGGCCATCTTTGTTTACATAGAGTTATATAGTAAAAACTTGTAGCGACTACTTCTTTGAAACTACTTGGCGGATTTTCATGACACTTTACAGGAATGTTGCTCTTAATGTCTAATTGATCCTAGCAAAATTTCAGATCAGCCAGAAATTCAAGATGGCCACCACAGCTAAAAATAGATTTTTAAAAAATAGGTTTGAAGCGACTACTTCTTGAAAACTATAAGTGATATTGATATGTGTCTTTTCCTAAAATTATCAGTATGACATGATGTTGATCCTTGTCGAAAATTATTTTGATTCGACGTTAAACATAGAGTTATATAATGTTATATAATGAAAACTTGTAGCGACTACTCCTCTGAAACTACTTGACGGATTTTCATGAAACTTCACACGAATGTTGCTCTTGATGTCTAATTGATCCTAGAAAATTTCAGGTCGGCCGGAAATTCAAGATGGCCGCCATGGCTAAAAATAGATTCTCAAACTCAAGTTTGTAGCGACTACTTCTTGAAAACTATAAGTGATATTGATATGGGACTTTTTCTGAAATGATCAGTATGACATGATGTTGATCCTTGTCAACAAATATTTTGATTTGACATTAATCATGGCCGCCAGCGGCCATCTTTGTTTACATAGAGTTATATAATGAAAACTTGTAGCGACTACTCCTATGAAACTTGATGGATTTTCATGAAACTTCACAGGAATGTTGACCTAGCTATCTAAAATCTATCAGTAGAGCTTCAAGGTCATTGACCTCTTGTTTTTCTTATTCTGTCACATTTTTTTCTTTGATGTTCTCACTGTATTGTATATGTATTGTGTGTAGGTTATAAACGTTGTACTGAATGTTTAATGCTGACTAAAGTACGTTATTATTATTATATTATATTAATTAAATCATATTTTATTAATTGATAAATATAGTTCACTAATCAATTACTAACCTAATCACAAACAAGTAATAAATGAATAAATCGAGTAAGATAAGTACTTCTTGTCACTTGTTATAAATTTACCAATAAGTCAGATTGTGTTAGTTTTATACAGAACCGAACAGTTATAAATATAGTTCATTCATTTCCTTATTTCTTGTTCATTTAGGTAGATGTATGGATAGAACGACAATCAATGCAATATAATTAATATATAAATTAATGATATGAATCAGTATATACATATTTGTATTTTGCGTTGATTTTATATTGCAATTGTAAAGTTTATAAATTTAGAAACAACAAATATATTTCTCATCCCAGGTCAAACTAACAACATTAGATGCAAAAGTCGATTATGAAATCAAGAATGACATTAAAAAAAATATTTTTTTTTTACTTTACACCGAAACCATTAAGTGTGAGCAGGATGTTTTTAATAGCCCATTGTGTGAACAACAACTTAGCAGTTTGATAGTACTTTTATAATTAGCAACTGATTATTTGTTTCCATTAACAATGTCTTTCAAAAGGTAAGTGATTCAGTAGTTAACTATATAAGTATTAAATGGACACAATTCACTATTATATTATTTCATTATATACAGATCGACCTTATTAACTCCAAATTGTCTAAGCTATTTAATGCCGTTTTTAATATTGCGTTGTGTCTATTTAACACTATTAAATACACATACTTCCCCATTCTTCATTCCCCGATTATATAACAACCACGCAATATACATCGTTTCATTTTCACGCCTTTGTGCACCTGTCAAAAACATATAATAGTGACATATCTTAAAATATTTATTGTGTTAATATTACATATTATCTAATTACATTTAATAGTGATTTACGCCTCTGCATTTAAAAAAAAGCAATAAGTGACATGATGATGTAATATACAAAGCAGATGCATACGGCCGTGATTATAATCGCACGTGCTGTGATGTCAACGGCGCGTG
Source organism: Cyrtodaria siliqua (assembly GCA_037043455.1). Classification (NCBI taxonomy): domain Eukaryota; kingdom Metazoa; phylum Mollusca; class Bivalvia; order Adapedonta; family Hiatellidae; genus Cyrtodaria; species Cyrtodaria siliqua. The sequence continues at coordinate 56,209 of JAWPHD010012274.1, forward strand.
CTAAACGCGAGTGATGTAAATAGTAAGACTTATATTTCGACACATGAATCAAATAAAACAGCTTGTTATAGCGATATTCAAACTAAATTTGCCGTGAACTATAATAATAATTAATGATTGCCAAAAAAAAAAGGAATGCAACAAATACAAAACCTAGTAAATTTGAATACTCCTTTTTTTAGAGACCGAGTACTGAATACTAATTAGCACAAATCACATCACAAAACTCAAGATTGCCATGTGTCTCTTTAATAAAATAGTATTTAGATTAATAAGAAAACAATAGTTTATGCATTTTAGTAAATCTTAATTGATCACAATGCTGTTAATGGTTTATTTAGGTGTCACAAAAACTAGTGGTCATAAAACTGGAAATGAAAAAACAAACACAGTTAATTTTTTATATATAACAACCGTGCGTTGGAAATATATGGACATTCTCTGCTTCTTAGACATACGTACAGGAATCAAGGTATTTATTTCCACAACAAGGTACAAGAAAAACTTGATGCAAAGCATCAATTCGGCGCCAAAATTTTGAAGAATTAAAACATACGTTATTAAATAACAGTACACGTGTTTATCAGTTATTTTAACTATCTTATCATCAGTACTAAACCTTGGTATATTTAGTGGTCATGGACATAATATTAACAAACGTTGCTATGTTGACTTGGTTAAATGTATTTTGAATTAACTAGGTCATTCAGACAATTTTCCAAACGGTTTCGTTGCAGGACTTTCCTTAAAATGTGTTAAATGAATTGACTGCATTAGGTTTAAATAAATAGTTTATGGAAAGATAAGGTGATGAATGCCGAGTGATTACAAAGTCGTTGTTGAAACATTTGGAGAGAAAGCTAAGTAAGCCAAGAATTAATGGATATGCACTTCACATATCTGTTTGAATTTTTAACGTCGTTTTTATGCCATGAAGGGCCAACAGACGATCAGTTTTAGACTAATTGCTTTTGTTTTGTTATTAAACCTAGTACTGTATCACATGAACCATCTATACAGGTAACTGATAATCTACTCATTTGAATTAGTGGCTGGAGACGAGGGACAATAAGACACAATGTTGCATGTCAATCATTATAAAGGGTGTACGCTATAGAAATAGTGTCATGTTTAAAGACAACATGGTACTGTCTGAGGATCCAACTGACCTCTGGATTCAAAGCCCAGTGCGCTACTAACAGTGGTAATGCCGACTTTTTCAGTTTTGACCAGAAAACCTACTTATGTGCAAAAATAAGTGAAGAAGTCAATTATTTATTTCTTAACTTTTATTGAACATTATAAAAATATATATTAAAACTTGTTTCTTTCATTAGCATCAAAAATATGTTAACAAACAGGAATAGAAAGACGTTTGTACTTAATTGAACATTATAAAAATATATATTAAAACATCAAAACTTGTTTCTTTTATTAGTATAAAAAGTATGATTTCGCTGATCTGGCTGAAAAAATTGTAAATGTGCAATGTAGATTTTTGGCACATTAAAGGTTTTACCAGAAGTTGAACTTAGTGATATAGATAATGACCTGAACAACCTGATTAAATAAACTGGAGAGAAGTTGATTAATACCAGGATGCTACACATGAAGTTTCATTTAAGTCAGACTGTTTGTTTCTTTAAGGTTATACATAAGTTAATTTTATAACGTAGTAAATGACATGATCCACCCAATTTGAACAAACTTGAAAGGTCAATGCTAAGATGCTTAACATAATGTTTCATGAAAATTTCAGTGTTTGTTACTGAGAAGAAGACAGATGGATGACAGCCTATGGTAAAGCTGATCTTGCACAAGCCAGTTCAGCTTAGAAAACAATATAAAATGCAGTGTCCAATCTAGGATCTAAAAAGCAGGGGGGATTTTCCCCCCTTCCTCTAAAAATGTGGGGGGATTTTCAAAAGTAAAGGGGGATGGGTTCAAACAAATCTATTACACCCTTTTCATAACACCATTTCGACTGGAAGTCGCATAATTTTGAATATTTTTGATTCCGAGTCTGCGCTCATAAATCTACTTTCGTTTTCAATACATTTGTCTGCATTTGACAGTCAAAATGAAGCATTACAAAATTAGCGATTTCCCGTAAACGAAATTTAAATGCCAAAACTTTCCGATATATCATCGTATTTTCTCATTTCTTAGCAACATTTAATGTAATTTGCCAATAAAAAATTAATCAAAACGATTTAAAAACGAGAACAATGTGAAAACATTTGAAACGCAGATATTACGATCGATAAATTTCGTTAAATTTTTCTAAAATTCGTATTACGCATTTAACCATTTGATTTTATAAGGGAGATAAGCACGCGGGAGACATCATTTTAATGAAATGATTTTGTATAATTTTTGAATTATTGGTGCATCATTTCTTACAGAAATTCAAGAAATCGCTAAGCAGTTTTATCTCTTGTGTTTTATATCTTATTCTGGTACGTTTTATAGCATGCTTTAAATGCCATTTAAACATTTTTAATTACAATCCAAACATACTCAACTATCAGTCCTTTTGATTCCCCATGCCTAAGGTCAAAGTACTACCACATATAGTAATCGCACTGTCCGTCCGTCCGTCAGTCATTCCGCAGTTCGTGTCCGGACTGTACCTTCAAAACACCTCAATGGATTTTTACTTAACTTGGCACAAGTGATCACCATAACAAGACGATGTGTCGTGAGCAAAACCCCCGTACCTCAAAGGTCAAGGTCACACTTGAAGTTTATAGGTTACGCAATTCTGTGTCCGGACCGTAACGTCACAACCCCTTCAGGGATTTTTAAATAACTTGGCACAAGTGATCACCATAACAAGACGATGTGTCGCGACGATTAAACCCCGGTTCGTACCTCAAAGGTCAAGGTCACACTTGAAGTTCATAGGTCAAAAACAGCTACGCGATTTCGTGTCCGGATCGTTACGTCACAACACATGCAGGGATTTTTAAATAACTTGGGACAAGTGATCACCATAACAAGACGATGTGTCGTGCCCAAAACCCAGGTCTTCAAGGTTAAGGTCACACTTGGAGGTCAAAATTCAAATTGTGTCTGGTCAATAACTCTAAACGGATTTTCAAAGTGCTCAACACAACTCACCACAACTCACCACAATAAGACGATGTGTCGCACACAAAATCCAGGTCTGTAGCCCCAAGGTCAAGGTCACACTTAGAGGTCAGAGGTCAAATCGTATCTGGTCAATAACTTTTGCATGCCTGGACGGATTTTCAAATAACTTGGCACAAGTGCTCATCACAACCAAACGACATGTCGCGCACAAAATCCAGGTCTGTGGCCCCAAGGTCAAGGTCACACTTAGAGGTCACAGGTGACTTCGGGGGCATTTGTCACAGTGATATTTCTTGTTTAAAATTAACATCTATCCATAAAGTTACAAAATGAATACATAGGTCGGCTAATTTTTGATACAAAAATAACTTGTATGCACAGCATCTCGTCTGCGTGAACCACGGTTTCCCATTCCTGTAAATGGACAAAGTCCTTCTACTGCTTCCTCGCGCAACTGGTCCAAGATGGCAGCTGTGTTAGCGGCAGTGGTTTCCCTCTGCAATAGGTTGTGAAGCACTACAGTTGCCTTGACGATGTCTTTAGTAGTTTGAGGCGAAACTCCAATTTTGGTGAAAAAAATTCTACACCTCGATGCAAGAATACCAAAAGCACTTTCTACGACCCTCCTAGCTCTCGATAGCCTATAATTGAACACTTGTTGGTCTTCAGTTTGTCCTAGGCCAGGATATGGGCGCATCAGGTGTTCTTGTAGCGGAAACGCTTTGTCGCCAACAAATACATAAGGCAATGGTCCTAACATTTGTGCATTTGGTAATCTCAGATACAATACGCCAGTCCTCAGCTGTGGCCGGCATTTTCAAATAGATAGATGACATTTTTTTTCATCCTACAAACCTCTGGCACTAGTTTTGAAATATACTGAAAGGAAAAAGAAACGCGGGGTGCGTATTTCCGCTATATATTGCATATACTGCACACTTAATTCCATATATATTCCAAGGAAATCCCAAGATGTTTTGTAAACAAAAAAAAGTGCAGTTAGTTGGAGAAAGGACACAACTGTGATGTTGTAGACGTTTTAATCACAGTACACGTTGTAACAAGAAATTCATAAATGCTGAAGCCTCTTTGAAAAATTGAGCCAGTTCAGTACTGTATTTAATGTTAATTGATTGCAACATTTAAAGCCTAAGTTTCTCACCTGCTTGAGCCAAATGCGCATTCTGACGATAATGAAACTTTAAAGGGGTAACCATTGGTGTGTTCAGTGCTGTTTAAACCTTCTTTCTAAAAGGACAGGCCTAATGTCGCCCTGTACCATTCGATTAGCAGTAGCATATTAAACATACAATATATAGCGGAAATGCGCACCCTGCGTTTCTTTTTCCTTTCAGTATAGTTGGTTGGGCAACTCGATAGGAAAACGCCAGTGATGAGTTCGTTTCGCCAGTGGCCAGGAATCTGAAAATAAATTGAACAATGTTTTCAACATGTAATAAAATGTTGTTTATGTGGATATTTACAAATCAACTTTCAGTTCAGGCATTTATTTGTTCCGATGCGTCTTTGCTTTGTAAAATAATTCATTTTATTGCAGAAGCGTTGTCGGCGAGGACACTGACATCTATGTCAGCAGAAACGAAAGTCCATGTTCAACTTCAGCTATGTCATACAATGAACCGTCCAAAAAGCCAGTTACACCAGAGGCTGTCGGTGGTGCAAATAGTTTCCTCGAGCCTGAAAACCGAAGAAAAAAGAGTGAAGAGTGTCCGAATTCGAATCCTCTTTCTTGCAGTTAGCAAAAACTGAGTCATGTAGACTAGATGAACAGTGTCAAAAACAACGCCAACAGCATGCCATGGATGCCTTCTTTGTAAGCTGTGCCATCAGAGGAAAACAATTATTAAGAAACAAACAGACATGGTTGCAGATGCAGGTGTCGATATTGTAATTCCAGACAGAATCAAGCAACAAGGTGCAAATGAGGGTTCCACCACATTTTCCACAGTATCCGCCATCAACAGATGCACTATTCATGGCAACACCGTCTCCTCCTAGTGATTACCAGTACCAGCCAATACAACATCCAATATCCAACATCCGTGGCACAGTGTCCACGGAAAATAACTTAGTCTGGGCTGGATATGCACAGTATGGCGATGACGACGTTGCAGTAAAACTGGTCAATACATACATGTATATCAACCGAGTATTTTATTATCTAACGTGTTTTATTATGATTTACCTGTATGCAATGTGAATTCAAGGTTTTGCTTTTACAGTTGTTACAGTTTTAAGTTGAATACATACATGTATACATTACGGTTGGTCAAAATACATGGAACATCTACATTTGCTATATGCGAGACTACCTTTTACTACTTTCCTTTTTCATTTTGAATATTGTTTGTTTAATAAAGAGTTAGTTAACTGTTGCCATATTTTGATACTTTATATGCCAAAACACACCCATACCTCAGACAGATCGCCAGACGCTGCTTTGGACATATCCGTTCTCTGGTTATGGTCTTCCTCTGTAACGGTTCCTCCACCACAGAAAGTATGTGGCCAAACTGCTCCTTCGTCAGTCAGAAGTACAAAGGGAATTCCTCATCGCACATTTGTAATTCCTGAACTAAATGATAGTATGTACCATGATTCATGCGATTTTTTATTATAGCACGTATCCACCATCTATGTTTCCTTTTGCTCCTTCTTCGCCGGTGTACTAACATTGCTCCCATGGTCAGGAATTGATTAAACAACTCTAACTTTGTTTCGAAGGACATTGTGTCCGAACGCAATCTTATCCCAAATTGCTCAAACTTTGAAAGTATTCGAACACATGGAATAGTGATTCACGGACATCCGCAAGCGCAATCGGATACGGACTACGGATCACGGACAAATGGAATACCGGCCTAAGTATGCGATTTGTAAATTCCTCACTCGGCGCAGGGAGTAAGTATACTTACTTCCTGCTCGGCGTGAAAGAGTAAAGTGTGGGTTTCGCATGAGTTGTAGTACGTCGATGGCAAAGAAAAGCAATACGGATACGAGCCAGAATAAACATGGGAGGACGTTTCTAGTGAATTGTTTCGAGAAATAGATGAACCGATCGGTAAAACGGACTCCCATACTCCTGTGAAGTAATAAGAGCTCTTATTACTTCACTGCATACTCTTATGAATGCAGAACAGAAGGTGGGACATGACGAGACGACTCCAACTTTGATCTGATGTGACAGTACCTTATATCATAGATCTACATACACTGGATTTGAAACATGTCGTAAATCCAATTTATCCGACGAATAATAATTTACCCATGAATACTTGCGCGTACAGGTAAGGTATTATGGCGCATGCGCATTGCGCTAAGTTACGCACCGTCTTACGAAATGATCAAATGTAAGAAAACCTAGTATACATATTCGTTGTTAATTTATTTGTTTTGGGAAAAGTATTTGCGATAGCCGGCTTTTTCAAAGACGAGTTGAAAAATAATTCTTTAATCTATACATTGATGTTGGTTTTAGTTTAACTAAAAACGAACTTAATAACAAAAATTACGTTCGTTTGACCGTATGTGAAACTGCGACAGTGACGTGACTCGGCAAATTTAAAAAATATATATTTACATATCGTTGCTGATTTGTTTATTTTGGGAAAAGTATTTAAGCTAGCTGGCTACTAATTCAAATACGAGCTGAACTTCAGAAGGATAATTATATATTATATACAGTGATGTCTGTTTTAGATTTACTAAAAAAGAACTTAATAAGAACAATTACGTTCGTTTGACCGTATGTGTGAAACTGCGACAGTGACGTGACTCGGCAAATTAAAATATATATATATATATATATATATATATATACATTGGCTAATTCAAATACGAGCTGAAAGATAATTCTTTATTCTATGCAGTGATGTCTGTTTAAGCTTTACTAAAAACGAACTAAATAAGAACAATTACGTTCGTTTGACCGTATGTGAAACTGCGACAGTGACGTGACACGACAAATTAAATATATATATATATATCGTTACTCACCGTCAATGAAAAGTTACCACTTGTTAATCAGTTAAATTCACAAAAGCAATTTTACAAGAACAAATCTGGTATATTTTGAGACGTTAGAGTATAGCCAGTCAATATGGAAATAAACAGTAAGCGTCACCAATGCCCAGTTCGTCTACACTAGCTTAAAATCCTAACGGTAGAAAACAAACTTCACAGACCTCAGTACCGGGTGTGACCACCGCCTGCAGCCATGACAGCTCGGCATCTACGGTCCATGCTTCTTATTAGGCGTTGTATGCGATACTGGGGTATCGCGAGCCATTCCTCAATGAGGGCTCTGATGAGGTCTTGACGGGTGTTGCTGTTACGTCTACCGTCATAGTCATATTTAAACTAGCTGGCTAATTCAAATACAAGCTGAGAGATTATTCTTCATTCTATAAAGTGACTTCTGTTTTAACTTGAATAAACAAAATAAATAAATAATATGACCGTAGGTGAAACTGCGACAATGATCATGTGACTCTGCAATTGTAAATATACATGCATAATGATACATGTAAGTACATAAGTTCACTGGCTCATTAGGTAATTCGACTTGATTTTCGCTTCAGTTGCCTTGTTTAATTAAACTATGATGGATTTAGTGGTCTATTGTTCCATATTGCACATCTGGCGCCTTCTAATTAACACCGTTCGATACCGAATATACAGTGCGGTCGACGTGTCTGTTTTTATTACACCCTTCCACCCCTAAGTCAAAGGTGTCATACCGAATATACAAGGTGGTCGTGCGCGATATTTCGGCATATTGTCCCCTTAGAAGGGCGGTTACAGATGTAATTCAAAGGGTTGTTTTGTGTTCCAAATAACAGGATGTTGGTGATCGATATAATATTTCTGTTTTATTGCACGCAAGTACCCCAAAAGTCAAACGTGTCATACCGAATACATAGGTATCGCATCGTAATACTATTTTTTAACCAACTTAAACAGCAAAATTTGAGACGAAAACAATGGCTATACAGAAATCTAAGTCCGTCATTCAAATCTACACAATAATGGCAATACAAAGGAATAATTATTTTGAATATCGAACCATAAATAAAACAGGAGTTTCACTTAGAATGTTTATACATTTATGAAAAATAAAGGCGATTTTATTGAATTTTCAACCAAATTCAACTGCGTAATTTTCCAACAAAACAAAGGCTATACAGAAATCCAGGACATTATATGTCATATAAAGCCCTGAGAAATCCAAGGCCGTCAAGCAACTCTAAACAATAATGGCATTACGAAGGAATAATTACTTTGAATATCGTAACGTAAATGAAACAGAAATTAAATTTCAAAAAATGTACATTCTCGATTTCAAGCCGCAAATGGCGAAAACTTAGAAAAAAAAGAAAATCAACAGAGCTATCGAGCGTATTTTCGCCGCTAAAACCCAAGTTATAGTATGAATTCCATAAGTTCTTTCAATAAATTAAAAGCAATATACATGCAGATTTAAATAACTTACCTCGATATTTGAAATAGATCGTGAAGTAGTATGTTAATAATTCAGCTTTATGTCAGCATCAACTCATTTCAGGATAATCGATAACGTCAAAAATAGCCACCGCGCACCTGTTACCCTGGCAGGTACCCTGTTGTTTACCGCAGAATAATCAGGGAACCAGCTTATTGACCATTCGGCGGATAAATCGGGAATTAACAAGGGGCAGGGAGTTTCAAATCCAGTGTACATATATATCCATGCTTATATTAAAAAAATAAGACACCTTTTCATATGTTATGGTCTACAGCTTCGCATATATGTACATGTACTTAATATATACATTAAAATGTATTGTCTAAATTTTAATCGGCAGGTACACTCATATATGCATTCACATGCCAGCTACTTATTATTCAGATATTATTATGGATAACTGGAACCCTGGAAGTAACGGCGACTTGAACATTCGCTTTGAAGTGCGTTGAAGACAAAGTCAATTGATAAAGGATGACTACTTTGATCAAATCACCCAGTAAATTGAGGCCTGAATTGGAAGGAGATTCTTCACAAAAAAAACATAATGGATTAAAACTGCAATATAACGAAGAAATAGTGATTGAAATTAATTGTTCTAGATGTAGAGTTGTAGAGTGATGAGGATCCGGAGTTCTATTGCAGCAATCAAAATGGATTCTTAATACTGAAACGAAACCATTCTTACAATAATCGGGTTCGGGCTCATGTGGCAATTTTACAGATTGGACTTTATTGACCATGTTATTATGTACATATGATCTATACATGTATGTGTACATAGGCATTGCATTCAAGATACATGTTATAGAAATTAAAACAGTATTTGCAAATGGTGTTCATCATGTAGTGATAGTTCTACGGGTTATAATATCTTGCGAAATATCGCATTCCTTTGCCACTTCACGGGACTTATTCTACGTAAAGAAGTCTATCCTCTGTTAAGAACCATAAAAAACATTTGATTGTAAAATGGTACGCGTGATTCACTGTATTTGTCCCCGCTCTCTGGTGCGTCTCTAAATAACATAAGATAATGTTATACAAATAAATTAATTTCATTGACCGTAATACTTAACTAAATCGCCTTCTCAATCATAAAGGTATGTACACTCTTATGTGTGATGTTTTTTAACCATCTGATCAGGACGGTGTCTACTTCTAGCCGTGAGCTTTATAGTGCTGTAACACTGGAATACCATACTGTAGAAAATTACATGATGCCCCATCCAGTCACATTATATCGACACTGGACTGACCAGTCCTAGAAATTCTCTCTCACCGCTGCGGGTTAGAATCCCACTGGGAACTCGACTTATAAGTGAGGAAGTGTCGATTCTTACGGATGGTGGGAGGTGTACAGGACTGGTTCTACCCAGGAAAAGTGGGTGGTCTGCCTCCGCCACAAAAAAATCGACCGTCATATATAACCTTACATGTGTTGAAAACGGCGTAATACAAACAAACAAAAAAAAACAACACTAGAAATTCTCTTTAATTTATCAAGCAAAGGAGCTACTATCATGTTTATAAAGTATTCAGTATGACCCAGCCGGGATTGAACGCACGACATCCGGTGTGCACACCTGTTGCTGCTGTCACAATCTAGAACTGACAGACTGTGCTAGCTTGTCATTTAAAAAAGGATTCACATTTAAAAGGCACTGCAGAGTGAATCGAATCAAACCAAAATTTGAAATATTTTTTCATAGTCCACTATTGTGCCCATCTTGTGGATTTCTTACTATAAACATCTAAATACACCATAATTGGTGATCCAGCATGGCTAAGTGGACAGCATTGTGGACCAAGTTATGTGCATCTATGGACAAGAGTCTTTGAACAAATCCTTATCCTTGTCTGTTCGATGGGAGACCTAAAACTCCTTAGGTCATTGGGGTCTTACAATTCAAGTCCAGGATATGATTGACTGAATCGCAATTGTTATTGGTCCAGTTGCGTTCAATCATGTGTAATCTAGTCGGTTCGTTAACCTTAACTTTTAAATGTCCCTTCAGTCTTTTTTGGAAGTACTGCACACATTTCATGGATATATTTGTATTTTACTGTTTACGCTTATTTCTGATCATAATGATGCAGTATCAATCAGCTGCCTCAATCAGCTATAATAAAAACACTAAATGTTTGTACAAGAATAAATTCAGTTATTTCAATGACTTGTGCATTATGATTTTCTTTCAAGGGAGATAAGTATGTAGTATTGCTATAGATGTATGACTAGTGTGCGTATATAAGCCCCCAAAACACATAAATCACTCTTCTGTGTGGATATATTACTATTTAAATCATAAATAATCAGTTATTATCCATTAATTACATAAATAATGCCTTTAATACATGTATTTCGGTGTATTCCGTAGTGTGTTAAAATACACGTTTAATGCTCTTTTGAAATTTTTCGTATTGGCGAGCATCATATATGCAGTTACATAGAACGTCGGAATAATAAAAAAACAACTGCATAGGAGCCAATTTATTAGGCTAGTGTATTCCGGTGATTCGGTGTATTCCGGTCTTTCTAGTAACCGCATGGTAATGCTAGGCCGTATTTGGAATATTAACTCCAATCAATTCTTGAATACACCTGACAATTGCCACTTATATAGTTTTTGATTGTTTTTTTTATATGTCATTTAAATTCATTACAGGTAGTTTTAAGTACGGAGTCTCACTGCTGGCGAAAACAAGGTCTTTTCAATTGAAAATGAGAAAATGACAGAAAATATATAGTTGGTACAAAAAAACACTACTAAATCCGCATGAGATCCTCCGGTGGGTTTTATGTATGGACATGTGGTGTGATGTGGCAATATTGAAATTGTGTAGGTATACGTTGCGTTGCGTCTTTAGAAACCTCATTGAAAGTTTGAACTGGAGTCGTGTCACAACCGATATTTTAAAAGAAGGTAAGGATTCACAGCTCTATGATAGTTAGAGAATAAATATATGCTAAGTTATTAAGTATTTAAACTGCTTTATTTATACAATTTAGTTTTGAAACCAGTTTTTTTATTCTAACTCCTAATGAGATGAGGTTCTGCAAGTTTCATGTAAAAATATGCAGAAGTGTTGGAGATGTCCAACTTTGAATCTTTCTATTGTTCCAGGGAACATAATCCCAGTGAAGTAATAACTTATTACTTCACTGATAATCCTTAATACAATTACTGAATGACAGTGGCAGATCATTTAACAAACGGGAACCACCAAGGATTTATCCATGAAATAAATCTTTGGAAAAACTGAAATGAAAAAATTGTATATTTTTTAAGTTTTTTTTTATTATTATTATTATTATTAATTGGAAAAGCCCTAAAAATGAAGCAATGAACTCGAAAGTATTGTAAAAAAAAAATGCTTGTGACCGTGTCGGTGGGGGGTGGGGGGGGGGGGGGGGAATAACCTGCTCAGGTTAAGCAAAGTTAGGCCTATCGATACACAATGGCGTAGCTGCCTATATGCACTGTAGGCACGTGCCTACACATTGTCCCCAGAAATTAAAAAAATAAAAATCCTAAAAACACAATAAAACAGAGGGGTATGGGGTGGAGGGGTATGATCAGCTCATACCAATTTTTACTCTAGGTCTTTTCAAAAAATAAAAGTCGAACTGTTTTCGCTCGCGGTCTTTCGGAACCAAACACATCATGATTGTGCAAAATTTCGGAAGATTTTCAGAAAGCAAGTATTCATGTTAATATATGTTATTTTGTTCTGTTCCGATGTTTTTGTTTCGAAATGGCAGATTACAAAAGCCCTAGAACTTGTGCCTACACACGAATTTAGACATAGCTATGCCTCTGATACATACATGTAGACTAGTAGTAGAGAGAGGTGATAATTATCCAGTCGTACATGTTTTGCATAAAATACACGTCATAGTATGGAACGCCAAACACGACTTTGATGGTCATTTTCCATTATGATGTGGTCACTTTCATTATGATGTGGTCACTTTCCATTATTATGTGGTCGCTTTACATTATGATGTGGTCATTTGTCATTAAGATGTGATCACTTTTCATTATGATGTGGTCGCTTTACATTATGATGTGGTCATTTGTCATTACGATGTGGTCACTTTTTATTATGATGTGGTTACTTTACATTATGATGTGGTCACTTTCCATTATGATGTGGTAAGTTTCTATTATGATGTGGTCACTTTCATTATGATGTGGTCAATTTTCATTATGATGTGGTCACTTTTCATTATGATGTGGTAAGTGTCTACTATGATGTGGTCACTTTTCATTATTAAAGATGGGTTTAGCACAATACAAGGCAATGTTTACAGTTTATGTTTATTGGAATATATTGGCCACGGCTTCAACAAAATAAAATATAAAACATATTCATGTACTTTATGAACCCTGGGTACAGCAGTTCACAAAGACAAATGTACCTAATATAGAAGATAAAATGTGTAGTTAATTAAACATATGTATGTACTTTATGAACCCTGGGTACAGCAGTTCACAAAGACAAATGTACCTAATTGAAAGCTCTTGCATTGAAAATGTCAAAATTCTTATTAACTACACAATAAGTAATTGCTGTGACCGCGAAAAACTGCCGCCACCGTGTGGAGATCCCGAACGTGGACTGCTGTAAACTCTGTTGAAGCCGCGACAGAAGAACCCGACTGAAACCGATGAAATCCCATGCTCTGAAAATAAAAACATAAAAAAACGAAAACACTGTTTTCAATAACAGGGTGGGTGGGTTTTTGTTGCGAATACAGATAAAATAAATGTTTTGTACCGAATGAATTACTGAACCTTTTTTCAATCCAACTGTGTAGACAAAGAGGAATTAGATAATTAAAGTTGCCGGTGTCTATGTATAAAATGCACCGGCAGAATTTATACACTAAATTTATTTTATATTCCACTTGAATAACAGTAATTTGTCCTTCAACGCACAAATTCCATTATTAAAGATGGGTTTAGCACAATACAAGGCAATGTTTACAGTTTATGTTTATTGGAATATATTGGCCACGGCTTCAACAAAATAAAATATAAAACATATTCATGTACTTTATGAACCCTGGGTACAGCAGTTCACAAAGACAAATGTACCTAATATAGAAGATAAAATGTGTAGTTAATTAAACATATGTATGTACTTTATGAACCCTGGGTACAGCAGTTCACAAAGACAAATGTACCTAATTGAAAGCTCTTGCATTGAAAATGTCAAAATTCTTATTAACTACACAATAAGTAATTGCTGTGACCGCGAAAAACTGCCGCCACCGTGTGGAGATCCCGAACGTGGACTGCTGTAAACTCTGTTGAAGCCGCGACAGAAGAACCCGACTGAAACCGATGAAATCCCATGCTCTGAAAATAAAAACATAAAAAAACGAAAACACTGTTTTCAACAACAGGGTGGGTGGGTTTTTGTTGCGAATACAGATAAAATAAATGTTTTGTACCGAATGAATTACTGAACCTTTTTTCAATCCAACTGTGTAGACAAAGAGGAATTTGATAATTAAAGTTGCCGGTGTCTATGTATAAAATGCACCGGCAGAATTTATACACTAAATTTATTTTATATTCCACTTGAATAACAGTAATTTGTCCTTCAACGCACAAATTCCATTATTAAAGATGGGTTTAGCACAATACAAGGCAATGTTTACAGTTTATGTTTATTGGAATATATTGGCCACGGCTTCAACAAAATAAAATATAAAACATATTCATGTACTTTATGAACCCTGGGTACAGCAGTTCACAAAGACAAATGTACCTAATATAGAAGATAAAATGTGTAGTTAATTAAACATATGTATGTACTTTATGAACCCTGGGTACAGCAGTTCACAAAGACAAATGTACCTAATTGAAAGCTCTTGCATTGAAAATGTCAAAATTCTTATTAACTACACAATAAGTAATTGCTGTGACCGCGAAAAACTGCCACATGTCATGCAGTCCTGCGTGACACCGCCACACATGGGGGAAGCGGGACACAGCTTAGAGACTAGACTAAATGCAACATGGTTTAAATATATACGACAAAGCTGAGTGGCCAACAAAAACTATTTAAAATAAAAACCTCAAATAGAGGAAATGGCTGACACAAATGTCTCGCCAAAAATAAAAAATGCCTCAAATAGAGGAAATGGCTGACGCAAATGTCTCGCCAAAATAACAAACGCCTCAAATAGAGAGCGCAAAGAGAAAAAAGCCTCAAATAGAGACTGCCTCAAATAGAGGCAACACACTCCTCAAGTAGAGGAAATAGCTGAAGCAAATGTCTCGACAATATAAAACAAAAACGTCTCGAAATTGAGAACGTTCAAAATAAAATTCTTCAATAGAGACTGCAACAGTATTAGCAAACTCCCGACATGTACACACTAACAGTCACATTGCCAGAGGGGTAAACATTGTAATTCATTGTTTAAAAGTGAAAGAAAATAATGCAGCCCGAGACGTAGGTTTTGCAAGAATACTTTATTGCCTTGGTCGGACAAATGAACTTTGCCAGAATACAAATGCAAATTTGACTCGGCTATTTCCGGGTATTTTATATACCCGCCCCCCAATTTAATCACTTCTGTAGCCGCCTTACTATTAACCCTAACTCTCACACGTTCTAAAGCTGAATGAGATAACTCATCCCGCCAAACTAAATGAGGAAGAATTTGTGACCACACAATAAAAACTCCAGGTATTATAAGGTCTTTGATATTGTTTAAGGTTTTAACCATTTGGTGCCTTAATTCTGCAGCTGGTACTTGACCTATATCATTACCGCCACAGTGCAACACTAGTACATTAGGAGGGTCTTCAATAGTCAACAGTAGTTGGTTATGACGTGGTTACTTTCCATTATGATGTGGTTACTTTGTATTATGATGTGGTGGCTTTTCATTATGATGTGGTCTGTTTTAATTATGATGTGGTAAGTTTACATTATGATGTGGTACTTTTCATTATGATGTGGTTACTTTCCATTATATAATCTTTTCATTATGATGTGGTCACTTTACATTACGATGTGGTCTGTTTTCATTATGATGTGGTAAGTTTCTATTATGATGTGGTATGTGTGGTCACGTGTTTTTTCTTCAAATACCGCCATCTATTGACACTGCTTGCGGAATTCAAAATGGCGACACTGATAGAAATCCTAAATTATGTTAAAGTATCCGATGAAGCTCGTGTAAGATTTTTAGAAGAAGAGTATCTTTTCATGCGATTAACACATTGCAACAACAATTAACTATTTTACAGCGTGTTATTTGAGAAATTGTATTGCGGTGTCGAGGTACAAAACGTATGGTTTAAATTCACCGTGTATAAATCGGCATAGTCTAAAACCTGGGATGGAATGGAATTAGAATGCCATTATGGTATGAGATTTTGATTCCATTCGCATTCCATTCTGCTCTTAATTCCTATTCCATATTTTAGTCTGTGACACATGTATATGATAAAATATGGAACGAATCTGGAAGAAAGACACAATGAAAAAGTGTGAAATAGGCTTATTAAGGGTCTATTTGATTATCTAATTATCAGGAAAGCATGGGGAAAAAAATTCAATGTGATAGATCTGTAATTTTCTAAATACATATATAACCTCTAAGTATTAGCCAGGATTTAAGTCATTTTTTATGTTAAGTCTTCTATTCGTACCCTAGATTGTTTTTCTTTTTGGATGAGACTGCTGTGGTTGTTCAGTACAATTCTGGATACATCATGTATCCCCGCAGTGGTTATAGCGATATCGCTAATTCAATTACTGATATCAAAAATGCATTTTTCGATATCGCTAATTAATTCTATTAGCGATATCGGTAATTCAATTCTTGATATCGCTAAATACCATATATTTCGATATCGAGAATTGAATTCTCGATAAGGCTAATTCAATTTTTGATATCGTTAATTCAATGTTTGATATCGCTAATTCTATTAGAGATATCAAAAAATTAATTAGCGATATCAGAAATTGAAAAGCAATTATTGATATCAAGAATTCAATTTTTGATATCGCTAATAGAATTATTGTAAGAGTGAATATGGACTTCCCCCTTTTAAAAAACAATTGGCCCTGCTTCAAAAGGGTACCAGTCTCGCGCGCAATTTAACATGGCGGTGAACAGCAATATTAATGGCTGCGTTGGTTCGTCGCACACTTGGCGGACTTGGCCTAACGGGATCCTTATATTGCTATAAGTTGATTCGTCAACTGTAGATAGTATCCTGTATATCCTGTATAAATTCTGTACCGAAGATTCAATATGTTGAATAGCGTTGTCCCTCCTGTCTCTATCGCTACCTTCAACTGTTAACAACCTCTCAATTTCTACCAAGTTGCGGTCTATCCTTGATAAAACTGCGGACATTTTGGAATGCTGAATTGTGGGATTGAAAATCTAAACATTGTGATTCTTGAGGTTGAATTAGCGATATCAAGAAATGATTTTTTGATATCGAAAATTGAATTACCGATATCGCAAATTCGTTCAATTCTGGATATCGCTAATTCAATTATTGATATCGCTAATACAATTTTTGATATCAGTATTAGAATTAGTGATATCGCTAATTCAATTACTGATATCAAAAATTAAATTAGCGATATCCAGAAATGAAAATTAATTGTTGATATCTGAAATTGAATATTGAATTAGCGATATAAAAATTGAATTAGCGATATCTGAAATTGAATTAGCGATATCGATAAAAAAAAAAAATCATTAATTCTTGATATCGCTAATTAATTTTTGATATCAGTAATATTAGCGATAAATAGTGATTAAATACGAAAACGGCTTGCCATAAGTAGTTATTCAGTATCATCATGAATCGTACTGAAAAATCACAGCCTAAGGTATTTATAATTACGTATATTTTATATAGCTTTACAACACAATCTTAGTTTATATTTAGTTAATTTCTACGGATATGATCTGTCTTTATTGTTAGCGATTTAGGGTTGTTTACGTTGTCTTTTCAATTTGGGCGCTGAAGACATGATAATAGCAATGACTGTGTACACATAAATTCGAGACAAGCTAACCTTAAAAGCAGTAGATCAGGCTTTGTGGCTAAATCTATTTTAAAAAAGCTATAAAATTACCAATTTAAAACAGAAAATGATATACATGTCGATGGGAAATTAACAGTTTCTTATAATAAAACGCAATAAGTAATAATTGTATAATTAATCGAGACTTGATGAAGATTGATTATAATTTTATGAAACCGGTGATTACTTAGGGTTTACACGAGAGAGAACGATGCGTGAAGGTCAAGGTCATTCTTTAGAGAATTAATAATGACTGTGTTGAATAAGGGTGGGTAAATTGCAACAATTATATATATAAATATATATATATTATATATATAGTAGTAATTGGGTGGGCGTGTAAACCCTAAGTAATCACCGGTTTGATAAAATTATAATCAATCTTCATCAAGTCTCGATTAATTATACAATTTTATCAAACCAGGTGATACTTAGGTTTCCACGAGATTTTAGAGCTTCACACAGTCATTATTTAACATCACTGAATATTGCGGCTTACATGTACATTGTTATAAAAAACAATGTTCCTATATGTTGATCAACTGTATATATATATATATATACATCTACCATTTTATGTACACAATGTAATCTTGCATATAAAACTCTATGATATTATAGAGTACAACTTGTTATATCAGTTCATCACTGAAGTTTTTTCCCCTTATCAAATCTGCACTATGTAATTTTAATTCCTTTACATTACTCAGTATAACTGAACTAAGAGTTCAAGTTGTATCAGTTATTTCCTGATAGTATGTTCGGAAAATCTTTTCCGATTTTTTTTAAAAACTCACCTGTTAGTATAATAGAGTGTACCCGACGACATGTATTTCACTTACTTGTTACATGACATACCGATAGTTTATACTATGTTCGGAAAATCTTTTCCAAAATTATTTAGAACTCACCTCTTAGTATAATAGAGTGTACCCGACGACATGTAAGTATTTCACTTACTTGTTACATGACATACCGATAGTTTATACTATGTTCGGAAAATCCTTTCCGAAATTTTCTAGAACTCACCTCTTAGTATAATAGACTGTACCCGACGACATGTAAGTATTTCACTTACTTTTTACATGACATACCGATAGTTTATACTTATCTGTCACATCACTTAACCTAAATTAAACTACTGCATGTCACCTGCGCACATGCTCGCTTCACCGGCATTAAGCGCGGGAAATGTTCCTCCTGAGAATCCGCTTTTGTCCGCATTATCTTAGCCTTCCGGATTTCCCGGTATTCACTGGCGTTTTTAGTTTTTCCCGCGTTTCACTGGCTTTCCCGGCTTTACCATTTACTGGCTTTCCCAGTTTCCAGGGTGGTGCAAGCACCAGTTTTTCATGCGAGCAATTTCTCTTCAACTTTTACGGATTTCTTGGGAGTTTTCACCCCATTTCCCAGTGCTTCACTGGCTTTCCCCAGTGTCCATGCGAGCGATTTCTCTTACTCGGCAATCATG
This sequence comes from Cyrtodaria siliqua, assembly GCA_037043455.1. NCBI lineage: Eukaryota > Metazoa > Mollusca > Bivalvia > Adapedonta > Hiatellidae > Cyrtodaria > Cyrtodaria siliqua. The sequence goes on from JAWPHD010012274.1 coordinate 75,381, forward strand.
AAATTTATTCATTTCACGGATTTGGCACTTTAGACATAATACCACATATTTTTCATATTTTTTCACCGATAAATACATATACACGTATGTGTACATTTTTAAAATAGATAAAACAATAATTATGACAATTTATGCCATTCACCCATTTGTTTTATGACGGTTCATACCATTTATTTGTCATATTAATTAACCTGTACATTGTACATAAATTATGCATTTCACATTATCATTTATTCTTAATACTACTGAACAGTAAGTTCATGTACATTATACACAGGCTAAATCATGACAAATACCCCGTATGTATTTCACACCATTTCAATTATTTGTCACATTACACCACTATTGTTTCCATTATAACATGCATTGCATGTCTATTGCATGTCCATGCCTGCTAAAAATCACCACAATTGTATGCATTCTTTATATTTTAAATGTCACCATAACAGTTAGTGTATTAGTCATATTTCTTCATCTATAAATATGGTACATGTAATTTAATTTATAATTAAATCTTGATCCACACATTTTAATTTTGTTAAATTACACTATATTCATTTTTATCAACGTCACCCATCTGTGTGTACATGTACGTTTACTCTCGTATCATCATATTTACTCCTATTTTCCTCATGATTTCATACAGCATTACTTTAGTTTTTGAACTTATTTACTAAATGTTGTTGGTCATTTACATCTCATGACTTAACTTTGAACATTAACCTATTTAAAATTGTCCATCCTATCTCACTTAACATATACATACATGTGCATGTATAACCCTTGAAAATCGTGCTAGATGCAGTTAAATATGTTGACATGTAATTTGCTATGTCAACATTAATTAACATATTTGAACTTCTTCTGAAAACCATCTTCCTCTCTGTATGGTATGATGTCATTTGCATTTACCATATCATTAATTAATTATACATCCCATTCTGTTTTAACACCAAAGTAAGAACAAATATATTTATTTACAGTCAGTTTGAGTACAACTGGTTTCATTACTCATTCATAGTACATTATTACATAGTGTTTACTTTTATAAATGCCAAAGTTCACCGTGTGTATTGTGTTGTTGCCATACATTATTTATTTATTATGTATCATTGTATATACCAGTATGTAATATCTGCATGAGAGGGTATGCAAGTACCGTGATGTAGTATTAAAAGATTTCATAGCCTCTATGCAGGGGATATCTATCCTATCATTCCATTTCAAGGCAGCAAATACTAATCCGTTGATACAACTGTTGTATCCGACTTATTAGAGCAGATCTACATTAAAATTATTTCTCAACATTCATTCATGATAGTATAACGGTCGTTATTTATCTACTGCTGAATACAAATGTCTACTAATAAATATACTTGATTTATCAACGTAACAACCATCAGTATAATAATAATCAGCATAATAATATTGTTTCCTCCAGTAGTTCTTTCCTTAATCATCTATATAATGTACCCATTCTTTTGACTTTTTAATAACCTTTCATCAATACTGAATTGCTGTTATTCTGATTATACAATTATCGACTAATCCCATTTGTTTGATGTCTTTGTGTGCTTTTTCTTCTTACATACGGACGTTTATAGATGCACCCTAGTTGGAGGACGGCACATGTCAAAAAT